>JAFNEN010001826.1:0-21546 GCA_019343175.1 Oedothorax gibbosus
AAAATTAATATTACAAAAAGAGCACGTGAGTTTAATTTTGGGAGTATTAATTAAATTCATTATTTTTATTTTTTTTTTTTTTTTTGGGTTTTAAATCTTTTTTTTTTGTTTCCGAATTTAATTTAATACTCTGTCGAGTGGTCGTTTGGGGGGGGAATTTTTTACCACTTTTGGGCCTTTTGGGGTGGGGAGGCAAATAAAACTGGCCATTTAAATGCTTTCTATTTTTTAAAAGGGGCCTAGGGAAGCCCCCTAACTCCTATAGGGCCTAGATCAATCGGACTTCTTTTTTTAAAAATTTAATGCTGATATTAAATGAGGGAAAATTTAAAAAAAAAAAAGAAGAGTGCTGACCATACGAAGGGGATGTTGGTAAAAAAAAAAAATACTAAAAAAACCCCCCATCCCGTTAGAAGGGTACACTCGTGCAACGCCGAGTTTCAAATCTATTATTTGAAAAATTTTTTAAAAAAATATCCCTTTTCAGAATATATTGGGGAATTTTTAAAAAACTTAAAACTTTAATAAATATCTATCATTTTTTTCCCTTAAATTTTTTTTTTTGTTTTGCTTTTTTGGGCTTTTTCCTCCCCCCAGTAAAAAAAATAATTACGTGAAAAACAATCTTTCATAAACTTGGGGGGTTTAAACTATGCTTAGCTCTATGGGCTCAATTTTCTCTTCGAAATACTGTCGATTTTTATTCTCAAATGAACGTTTTAAATAAAAAAATTCCTATCAAAATAAAAGTCTTCCAAGAACTCCAAAACAAAAAAAAAAAAGTTATTTAACATAAATTACATGGATGTTTAGTTAAAACAAAACCCGCACCCCTCAATACATATTCACAACTCATCATCTGTCCATTTTTTCCCTTAAAAATTACAAAAAACCAATTTGAAATTAGTTTTGAGCGGCACGCCACAACATGAATTGACCAAATGAAACGATCGCCCAACCTTGCAAAAAAAAAAAAAAACTGCCCTTGAAGGGGTTACATACATTAGGCGCAGCCATTGAAACAAAATGGAAAACTGGTTTCCATTGAAGCTAGGTCGCTTCTTTTACCGCCCCTTGGCGAAAGTTTGACGATCTTGCATTCAATGAAAAAACTAACAATAACTAATTTTTTTCTTTTGATAGATATTTCAAACTTCAAAATAAACCTGAATTTGGGTCCCCGCAACTGCGCGTAGTTAGAATCAGATAGTTTTAATAGCCGAATTTGAACTGATTACGACCCAATTGTTAATGCCCCTACCCTTTCCTTAATGAATCAATTTTGACTTTAGGTTTAAAATACCAGGGCTTGAAAAATCTCAGAAATATTACCCGCCCCGGGACGGCTTGTCCAAAATGTACCCTCCTCCTTTGAAACTAACCCGTCACTCAAACTATTAAATATGGAGGATATAAATAGCATCTAAATAATAAATATTTTTAATTTTCCCTTATTTTTTAAACAAACGGACTCCACCCATGGAAATTCCTTTTGTCCAAGTCTCAAAAAAAGGTCCTTTCTCTTCTCTTTGTCGTAAATTTGAAACGATTTTCATTTGTTTCGATTTGTCGGTAGTGTCATTTTCTGTAGTGGTTTTCGCCTTTTTATTGGAATTATTTCCGATTAAGCTCCAAATAATTGTGATGCTTTGCTGCCGTTCCATCTTTTTGCCGTAAATATGCCGAGAATGGTAATACAAGCAGTGTCGGGGCGCATTCGTTTTCGTTTTTAGTGGGGAAGGTAAACAAACAAAAAAATTCGAGAAGTGACTCAGAGAGTGAGCGAGGAACGGCGCGCCAGGATTTGAGGGCCCTATTTTTTAAAATAAACGAACTTAACTGGGAAATGGCCGTCCTCGTGGACGTCGATTTGAGAAATTGGTTGTCCCTCGAGGAATTTTTGACCTTCGGGGGACGGGTGGACGGGCGGTTTTTCCAGCCCGTAAATACGTTTTTTTTTGTTACTTAATTCATCTCAAGATACAGTCTTAAAAAAAGAGTGAAATTCACTCCTATAGGAGAAGTGCATTTTCGGCCCGGAAAGGAGTGGAAATTAACTCAGACTGAGTTAAAAAAACCCTCGATTTAAGAGTGTAGACGCAGTTGTTTTTTTTTATTTTTTCTTTTAACCCACTCCAAAAAAGAGTAAATTCACTCCTATAGGAGAAGTGCATTTTCGCACGGAAAGGAGTAAAATTAACTCGACTGAGTTTAAAACCGCTCGTTTGTTTTTTAAAAGTGTACATTTCCCATTTCAAACAAAGCGAAAATTTTCCCGAGCGATAAGGTCCCAAAAATGTACAACCGCCTCCGTACGGAATTTTAAAATAGCAACCCTAACTGTGTTAATGTGGTTTCTAGCTGTGATACTGTGTTTTATCGGAAGAAAATTAATTTTTCTTCCAAAAATTTCATTTGGCGATATTTGTGCTGGGAAAAGGAAAAGTTCCGTCACATATTTTGTTTTTTTAGAAAACTTAATTTTTATACTTATTTTTAATTCTTAACTTTTTTAAAACAGAAAATTAGTTTTCGGATTCATATTTTCTGGCCAATCGCGTTAATGATTAAAAAACAAAAATTAGCATTTTGGCCCTCTTAAAAGTCGAAATAAGCTTTTACTCAAATCTACTGGCACTTTAAACGGTTTCACTATTTTTTCCGCCAATCACCTCCATCTTACGTAACCTAAATGAGCGTCCCATATAAACCTCTTATTAAATGCGCAGATTAAAATACTCTCCATCGGATCGGTAATAGGGGGGGATGGGCATTGTTATCGACAGTATGTGACGGTTGATTGAAAAATCGTTTGTTGGGCATTGGTGTTTAAAAATAGATTCGTCTTTCTTTTCTTAATAAGGTTATTAATCATGTATGCTGGCTTGTGATAAATGTTTTTAAAGTGGAAAATTTTATTTAATGTAAATTAAATTTAAGTTTAATTTTTTTTTTGTTGAATTATAAATGGAGTAATCGTAAACGGTTTATTTGGTTTCATTGTCTTCAAAACACTTACATTTCACATACTATTTCATTGCTTAATACCAGGATAATCGTATGACATTTATATAAATAAAATACAAAATTGTCGCCACAACAGGCCAGAGGCCAATCAAAGTTGGTCCAAAATAAATCTAATATTTACCAGTTTCCCCAAAGACTATCAAAATTCTTATTAAATCTTCTACTCTCTTCAAATGCCAAACATAGTCCTGGTAAGGAATTTCCCTCATTGACAACCCCTATTGTAAAAATAATGTTTTCTTACCTCCCTTCTAAAGCTGATTAATTCATTTCTGATTATTCCTCTGGTCCGCTATTTAAGGTAAACCTAAGCTTTCCATGTCTCCCTGTTTTATAAAACTTGAATAACGATTAAATCACCCCTAGTTTCTTTATTTTCCGGGGAATACAGTTTAAAGATCTTAATCTGTTATCAAAATCATACCAATAGACCCTTAATCATTTTTGAGCCCTATGCTGAACTTTTTCTAGAAACTCTAATTTTTTTCTGAGAAGGGAGACCAAAACTGAACAGCATATTCAGATAAAACGTGTAGGAAATAATAGAAAATTGCTGCAATTTCTCGTTTATGGTTTGTCAAAGAGTATGGTAAAAATTACCGTTTTGTGTCTAATAGAAATTTTTTATTATTAAGGTTAAATATTCATAAAAATTAAGGAATTTTTTTGTTAGTCCTTAACGACCCATTTGTGAATACCATTACCACATCCTTACTAATAAATGGTTGACTTTATTTTTCTAAATTTTTGTTTCTTTTACCATAATTTGTCATGATAATTTTTTTTTCCCTTCCATTTGTCTCTTTTATTTGGATAAAACTAAGCAAAAAGTTTATTTCGCATGGTAATTCTTGCCGTAGTCATTAATGAGTTAGTAATTAGATGAATAGAGTCATGAAACTTCAAATTGCGTAACTTTTATAAAATTTCATTGCTTAATAAAGGGATAAAGTACTATTGCGATTGAAATAACTAGAAATAATATAAAAAAACCCCTCTTTTCTCATACACCTTAATCGTTAAAATTGTGTTGTCCTTGCTTGGCAGTTACTTTTTGCGACTTTTTTTTACATAATTGTGTCCTACTAAAATTTTTCCATTGTACTATATAACTTCGGTACACAACTTTTAGGGAGCTAGGCTTTGGGCTTAAGGGTTCGGGTTCAATCCCGGTAAGGCATGGATGTTTGTGTCCGTCATAGATTTTTGTTATTTGTCTATGTGTTTGTGTGTCTCTTTCTATGGTGCCCTCTTGTCCTGGTCATTTCTGGGGTTGAGTAAATAGACTTGAGGTCGCGTGTTTTGGCGAACTTGCCCCCCACCGAGAAAGTTATAAATCAAATATATAACCTTTGGACAAAATTAAGCTTGAAAAATTTTATGACTTAGAAAAATTTCATTAAACTTAAATAACAATTTTGAAAATTATTTTTTTAAAATTTTTTCAATGGGGCTTTTTTTTTTCAAATATTAGCCGAAAAAATACCAACTAAAAATTGATAAAAAAATTTTGAAAGAACTAAAAGAATAATACAAGCCGTGATGTATTTGAATGTTTGATTAACAAGGGTACTAACAAGGCGGTATTGCAACTCAATAAAAAACAATTACTTTTACTTAATATTTACACACAATTTGATACTAATGATGAAGACTTCAAAGTTTAGATAATCAACCGCTAGACACAAATAAAAACTTTTATTTTAGGGTTTTATAATTCTGTAAAAGAATTACTTCCCTCATTGAACTTTAATTATGTTGAACGTTTTAAAATGACAGTCGGTTCAATAAAGAGATAATTGTTATCATATCAAGAAGCTTGACACTGTGGTTTTTGTTGATGACAAACTGTACAAAATTTTTCCAATTGCTTTATTTGGCATTGTTTGGATTATAATAGAAAATAATGAAGAGTGAAGACACAATTTAATTTATCGGGTTCTTAAACAGAGAAAGTACTTGGTGATGGATATTTTTTTAAAAATACTGTTATGGAATTGAGTGTTTCGAATTTGGGTTCTTAAGAGACTGATAGAGCGGACAATGTATACAAATTATAAATAAACCCGGAATTCTGGTTTTTTTTTTAAAAAAGTGAATAATTTTCATGTATCGGAATCTCGTCAGTCGTCACTTCTTGCATCTCTAAAATATTGATTGTGGAAAGTCTACTTTGAAAATAGGGAGAAACGTAAAGAAGGCTGGGTTTCCAATAAAGTGGGTGTTTGGCGACATAGGGGATTGTTGGTTAGTTTGGGTTTAAAATAATGTGTCACACTAAACGCATATGGGGTTATTGATAAAGAAGAATTATAGTTAATTGCGATGGCAGTCATGACTGCACATGCATTTCTTTTCTATCTTAATTTGATCGTCAAAAGATTTTTATCTGTAGTATGATTATTTTCCATTCAGTACACCTCGGGGGGCGCTGTGTTAAAATTACTTTTTCAATAATAGTTAACCCATGCAAGTTCGAACTGCCCTTCATTTGAAAACTATTTTAAACCTTAAGAAACTGCGCCTGCAAAAGCAAGAATCGCCAAAAAATAGTAACTCTGGCTTAAACCAAAATCTTCTATTCCCCATTTCGTTTGAAGTGATCGTTTGGACTCTTCTAAAAAAAAACGTCATTGAAGCTAAGAAGTGTAGGAGGATTATACTTATTTTGCACATTAACTCACAGACTAAACCTTCTAAACCACTGGAACAGCTGAGGGGAAAATAAACGTATTATAGTTCCATTAACCATCAGCAAATAATACAACGTATTTTTTTGTTTGTACCTGCAAAAATTTCAGACACGTTTCTGAATAGTATATTGGGCAGGGGATTCGTTATTTCGAAAAAACTCTTTCTCTGTAATTAAATTCATAAAATTTTTAGCATATTCCCAAAATGTTTTTAAATCTCGAAAACTTCTGTTCTGCTTTTTCCATTCATATTTATTTGAAGGATGATTAGAAGTAGTGGGATTCGAACCTCCGCCCTCCTGAGACGGCTAATCTCGAGGCGAAAACCTTAGCCCTGGGCAATTGCTATAATAAAAATTCTTTCCCGCTACTGTTCTTGTATATAAAAGGGGAGGGAAAATCATATGTTCATGCTTCAGAGGCTTCAGCTTCTTAGCTTTGAAATAAAGGAAACGTTTCTAAATTTTTCGGAGAAATCCCACTAATAGGCTTTTATATTTTCAGAAACATTTGTTAAGTCGAAAAAGGTTTTCCGAACATTTGTTTCAACAATGCATCTAAACAATGCAACAATGCTTCTATGTAAAACTTATAAACAACTTTATTATTTTCTAGTATAAAAGGTTCAATACCCTTTATAAAAGCTTATATTTTGACTTTCAAAATTGTGTTTAAAATTTCAAAATGAAGAAATCTTTTTTTTTCTCCCCAAAAGGAATTTTATGTCTTTTGGTTTCAAGGCCCATGTTTACAACTTTTAGTTACGCTTAGCTCTTTTTTATACAATGGACGTTTTTTTTTTCAACATATTAGTCATTTGGACGACCTTGCTAACAACATGATTCCCCACAATAAAGCCCTATTTAGAAATAATGTCCATCTAAACACACATGTTAAGCCAATAACGGTTCTTTTGTGAGCCAAACACATTGTTGTGCCCCTCGCCAAAAAAGCTTTTTTTCTGCTCTGCATACTCGTTGAACAACGCCGAAATTTAAAGCTTCGCTGATTCTATAATTCCCCGAGTAGGTTACAGGAAAATAAAAGGAGGTGCTTTGACGTGATTGTTAGAGAAGCAGCTTGAAAGACGCCAAATCAAAACGTAAAGCCCATACCGCACCGTGTTCGAAAAAGCTACGAATCTCTACACTGTTAAAAATTAGGCACTTTGTTTCACACAAAAATATGGTTCCTGGTAGCTGCACGGCTGTGTGGTGAAACGTTAAACCATATTTTTGGTATTCGGTTGAACCATATCTCAGGTTTTGTTTCCAAATCCAGAAAAATGGTTCAACCAAACACCGAAAAAAAGGTGAAACATTTCACCACACAGCCGTTGCAGCTGCTAGAATCAATATCATGGTGAAACCAAGCACAAAATTTTTAACAGTGTAATGTTAAGGGGATTATGGGACACAAAAACGCCAAAAAATAAAATATATATTGTAATGTATTATAGTCTTAAAAAATACACAATCAATTCTGAAAATTTGAGATGAAAAATCATATTTCTATCTGGAAGTGGAATGTTTAAATTCTTTTTTTTTCATGATATCCACGTTTTCCCGAGAGCAAGAATTCCGCCACGAAAGTATCTTTAAAAAAAGCTGAAATCCCTAAGATTAAATTAAATGAGTCACAAACTTTAAGATACCTTATACTATCCAGAGATTTTATTTAGGTATTTATATGCTCTAAAAGTTTTAGATACTTTATGAACTTCAAAGTGGTATCACCATAGGTATTTAACTTGCACTAGCTCCCTCTACACTGATAATTTATGTTGTTTATTACGACACAATCTGGTAATAGGATTGCGGCATCAGAGTCGTATACAGTTTCGAGTACCTGAAAGTCCTAATGACCAATACTAACTGATTTTAATTCGAATTTCTTTTTTATATTATAGTTTGGTAATTAATCATCCAAATCTCACAATTCGTGCTGCTAGGGCCTGTAGCGTGAAATCTCTGCAATTTTAGTATTTACCTTCTCAAAATTTATACTATATACTTATCAAAAGTTACAATCAATTAATTTTATCGTATGCCTTCCACAAGCTTTGCTTTTCACTATATTCGTTACAGAAAAACTATATAGCATATCTTTTAAAACTTTCCTTGTTTATTAAAACTCATTAATTTAAATAAACCCACCATTTTTCATTAAAATATCGCCAGATAATTCGCCAAGCGCTTACTTGGTTTATATTTCAATCAATCAATTGCCTCAGATGGCAAACCGGTTTTGCATTGGACTTTTGCTTGACAACATCTAAACCTTCCTCTTACGTCTATCATAATTCCCTTTAGTGAGAGAAATGTTGAAAGGAGCCGTCTTCCTGTTGACCTTTTAAATAAATGACGATTTTGGAGCCTGTTGTTATGAAGCTCTTTTTAATGCGTTTGGTGCCGGTGCTATTTTGTGAGCGTAAACTTTCACTCTACTTTGGCCGAGTTCGGAAGCGATGGGAGAATTACATAGCGTCCTCTTGACCGATTGTACTCGTTGTTTGGTTTGAATAAAAAGGAAAAAAACACACACACAATATTTTGACTTTGATATTAAACCTGGTTGTAACTATCTTTCTTATAATAAAAATTCTATTATAATATCAGTAAAGTTTGATCTTCCTTGGTTTGGTTTGAATTATCGTCGCACTAGAGCTACACGAGGACTATTGGCGGACGGGCGTCGTATTTTAGAACCACAGTCAAGTGACGAGCCGACACCTGAGTAGGCATCCAACGCAACCATTAAGAGCGACATCGTACGCAGCGTTAGGACTTTGAAGGATATTTAACGTGCACTCCCTCAACACGGGGTATTATTTGCCGGACATTTTTTGCTGCACGGGCCGTTTATAGGTTGGCAGTTATTTTGGCGATGCCCGGACCCGAACCTGGGACCTTTCACTTGCTAGGCGAATGCCTAACCGACTAGGCTCCCCAGCCCCTTGAAACTTCCGTGAATCTTTCTCAACTCTTAACCAATGTAAAGTTTCTTTGTTCCAGTTTTAAAGTTACCTATGAATAAAATGTTAGACATATACTTAATGTGAGCCCAATAGACCTCTGGTCTCCAAACCAAAGTGCCACAGTGTTAATCCAATGTCGAAAAAGTTATTTTCTAAGCCACATTTCTTCGGCTGCATTCAATATTTTTTATAAACGGTTTTTTAAATGATAAATGTAGATAACTTACAAGTCTCTATAATCCCACTTTTTGAAGTTGCTTTTTAAAAAAAGTATTCGAATCATTAAAAAAAAAAGTGGGATTGTCGGGACCTGTAAGTCAGCAACATTTTTTCACTTAAAAAACTCGTTTGCGAAAATATTCAATACAGTCGGAAAATTGTGGCTTAGAAAAAATATTTTTTCTTCGTTGGATTAACACTGAGGCACTTTGGTTAGGAGACCGGCCGTGGGGTTCATTCGCCCTTAAGCCATTTGATTTGTCTTCTGAAAACGTAGGACATCAGAATGCTAAACTTCATATTTCTCACAGGTTTAAGCACTGTCATCGCAGGTTTTGACAATGCTTTTTTTTAGATACTATATAGTTTTGTAGATTTCCAGTGACATGCTTCTGCGTAAACACTAAGAGCAGTGGGTTAAATTATTTTCAATATATTTTCTAAGCCACATTTTTCCTTTTCTAAGCCACATTTCTCCGGCTGTATTGAATATTTTTAGCCTACTTTTCTTTTTTTAATTCGAAAGAATTAAAAAAATGAAAAAGTAGGTATTGACATGCGGTCGATGTCCGTCTGTCTGTCTGTCCGTACCCCCCTTCCAAAATCGGTTCTATCCATCGGATCTTAAAAATTCTTTTTTTTGTTAGAAAGCTGACCTCAGATACCCAACTTTCATACTTTTTGTCCGTCTGTCTGTACGTCCGGACGGACATAAATCTACTATCTTTCGGCGAATTTTCCCATTAAATTAGCATTGAAATTCAATTTTGAGATTTAAATCACTGTTGCCAAATCAACAATAGCATGAGAAACTTTATTTATTTAAACATATTTGAAGCAAAATAATATTTTCATGAATCAGTTTGGAATGACGTCATAAAGTGTAGCACAATTTGATTCTTTGATTATTCATTAATTATCTACCAAGAAAGCGGCAAGGCATACTTTTGCACGCAATTATGCTTAGTTTTAATTTACATTTCTTATTTTTTAATGCAGTTCGGAGTAGTTTCATTACTTTTGTTTATTAATACATATTTAATTATTCTTCGAACTACAAATAAATCACGAGCAGATGATAAATAATATTTAATTAATTTGCGAAAGAATATTAAGGAAAATAGTTGATTTTGGCTTTTAGAAGTTTAAATTATAGCTGGGTGCTGTGTTTCGATTTTTTTTTAATGTGTATAAATCTAGTGTAGAAACGGCTGTTGATGATATTTACTTTAGGAACCTAGTTTTTTTCCCGATTAGAACTTCAGTAAGTATTTAAGTAACAGGAAAGTAGGCTATTTTAGTTCTTTATGAACTTCTTGTTGCAAACGAGTTTTTTTAATGTGATAAATGTAGCTGACTTACAGGTCCCGACAATCCCACTTTTTTTTTAATTGATTCGAATACTTTTTTTTTTAAATTTTCAATAAATAATTTTAAACAAAATATTCGAAGCAACTTCCAAATATGGGATTATAGAGACTTGTAAGTTATCTACATTTACTCACGGTCTTATTATAAATTAATTATATATATTTCCAATTTTTAATTTTTTATTTTTGATATATTTAAAACAAAAATACACTTGTAAATTATAAATTAAATGATTTACACAATGTAAAAAATATGTGCACATTATTAAGACTTGATTCCATGGTCCCGTCGGACACGGACCACTTTTACGTCTACTGATTGGTTTGTTAAGTTAAAAGATCAACTCACCAACGAACCAAACAGTCATTTTTTAAAGCTTTCTGTGTCCGCTTGGACAGGGAACATTTAATCAATCTTTTACATTTGGACTCTAAGAGTTAGATTTTTCCACCATACATAATCGGAGGGACTCACTCGATAACCCGTATAACACCTGTTTTGTTGACTAATGCTGCCATCTATTTAATATTTCATGAGTTATAAACTGAACCAAAAACAAAAGTACCAAGTGTATTTGTGCTGCCATCTATTTAATATTTCATGAGTTATAAACTGAACCAAAAAGAAAAGTACTAAGTGTTTTCGTGCTGCCATCTCTTGGTAAATATCAAAACAAATTAGTTCAGTTAAAACAGCACTTGCATTTACTGATTGTCACCATAGGGTTTAGGGTTCTATGGGCCCCAAATCACATGCGTTTGCCAAAACTACTAAGGGAATTTTTAATATTTTTTCCAGACTATTTCCCATAACTTTAGCTTTAGGGCTATGTTTTCGATAAAAAATATATATATTTGCTACCATGTTTAAATCTCTGCAAGATGAATAACTTTTGTGCAGTTTAAATGTAAAGATATTTATAAAAAAAAACTACCCAATTATGAATGATTATATCGACATATATTAATAGTTATTTTATCCTTCATAACGAATACTTTTATTGAGGCAATTATGTTATAAAGCTTTTTATAACATGGAAACATTCCCTGTATTATAAAAAGTACTCGGTAAAAATTAAAATGAATCTTTTATCTTATGAGCCACATCAAAAGTAGCAACTTTTGTTTTCTCCAAAATAGCGATTCATATTTTGTAATTTATTATTATTATTATTATTTATTATCAAGAAAACAACAAGTACAAAATAAACACTTTGGGGATTTAGAATCCCATACGAGTGAAAAGAAATTCAAGACATTTTTTTTTATAAAACAATACAGGGTTACAACAATACAAGGTAATTTTCCTAAATACCTTTTATACTATTTGTATTTTTGGTCTCTTATGTTAACGTCGATGTGGGAAAACTCGCTAAAAGGTCTAAAACATGTTAATTGGTACCAAGTCAAGTGACTATGCGGGGGAACTTTTAGGTCATTTTGGGTCCATTTTATTTAGTGTTTCAGTTTATTTGAATTTCGTCAGCTGATGGCAATAGGTAAAGTATGATCGTATTTCAATCGTACTTTCAGATAATTCGAGTTCTCCCCGAAAATCGAGCATTTTAAACTCTGAAAGTTAGAGAATCGTAATTTGATTATGAACTACACATTTGTGCCAAATTATGATGCAAACGGATCATTAGTTTAAGAGTATATAAGATACAACGCTTCATTTTACTATTATAGATAAAAAAAAACAATTAGTATGATTGTCTTGTTTCAAGGACGTAGATCGTTTGTGCTATTATTCCTGGATTCCATTGATCGTGTGGTGATTGGTAGTATGACACAGTTGATTAACCAATAGAGATCTTATTTTCGTTATAATGGTCGCAAAAATGACTGCTGATACGATTTCTTTTATTTATATTTTTCTGCTACCAATTTATTAAATTTAAAAAAAAAATTAATTATACTTTAAACTTCTTTAGGTGATTTACAATATATACTGAGTTTTATTAGTAGTTAAGTAGAAGATTAAAAGAGTTAATCAAAGAAATAACAATAATTAAATAATAAAAAGTAATGAATAAGCAATCTTAGAAATTGCTCGAGGCCAGGTTTAAACAATAACCATCTTCTTGCATTGTTATATGAATTGATGCCACAATTCTTAAGAAAGTGAAGAAACAAAAACAGAGAAAACCACTATAAATCACTGTGTAAAACAAACTAAAAAAACTGTGTTTAGCGAAGAGCTCTGCTTCCCGAAAAATAAAAGGAGTACGGCGAAATGTTCGGAAAACGATCAATGATTCGGAAAAAAAAAATCCTTGCCTTATATTGACTTGATAACTCATTAAATCGCAGATAAACTACAGTTAAGAAGTATAGAATGAATTAATTCTAAGAAACTTTGGTTATTTTTTATGACAACACAAACTATGCCAATAAACCTTTAATTGAAATCCGTAGTTATACAAATCAGTTTAAATGACTTAAAAATCAGTTTAAGACAAAATAATGTAATGATTTACAATTTTTAAAAAACTTTTTATATAATTGAAAATACAATTATTCTTTTATATTTTGTATATATTCATCCGCATAAAAAAACAAGTTCAAAACAAATATTCTAAAATAATTTTCTTACAGTTATAAAATTTCTCGTGAGGGATGCTCAGTAATTGGTCAGTTCCGTATAGCTCATTCATTAGTTTTCAATTTGCAACATCTGTAAAAGTTTTGCTTTGCCATGTGTGACTAATTTTTTCAACAGGAATGAGAATCGTTGAAACAGAAAAAAAGAGAACTGGAGGGAAAAAAATATTTATTAATTAATTGATAAATATTAAAAATATTATCACCCTCTTTGGAATAATTTTGGAAAAAAAATTAAAATATAAAATTATTCAATAACCAGATGATATTTTCCCTTTAAATTCGTTTTATTATAATGATTCGTTGCTTTTATAATGATTCTCATATCTGGTGATAAATGGCTAACATGGGAAAGCAGTACTTTTTCATCTGGTATTTCAAAATCAATGCATTAGGTCTAAGGAATTGAGCATCCCTTTTAAAAGAACTTAATAAATCCTTATTTAGCGGTAAAATTATTAAAAGTTTAAATCCTTATAGTTTCGAATAGTTTTATCTGAAAAAACTAAAAAAACAATGTATAAAAAATACTTTTTATTGAAAAAAATTATAAGAAAAATTTAGCTTTATGAAAATACAGAGAACTTGTCATTGTTAAACACTAAATTAAAGAAGAAAGTATAAAATAAGTTTATTTAAAAATTAAAATAAACATTTTTTCTTTTGCATTTTCACCAATATTATTTTGGAAATTTTTACAATATTTTTCAAAGTTATAAAAACATCAGCATGATCAGCGAGCACCTGGAAAAGATTAAAATACACTATTCAATTTGAAGGAAGAATTTTATAATTTATCGTAAATTTAAATTATCTGCATACAAAAATTAAAATTTTTTGTTTATGGTTGTAAACAATTTATATTGTTTTGGCTTCAGAAGCAATTTAATTTAATGTGTTTCAATTATAGAAAAAATTACTATAATTAAAAATAACAACACGACCTTGTAAATATGTTGGTAGGGGAAAGTGGGGCACCACGAGTCAATGCGTCTGTAGCGTCTATGATTTATTTCCCTGAAACGGTGCCCGGGTGGCCTAGTGGTTAAGATCGGAGACCATTCCGCTAAAAGTCTGCTCACTGTACCGGGTGCGGGTTCGATTCCCGCCCTTCGCCCTGGGTGTAATTTTTCTCTGTAAAAATTCTGTATGTCTGTCTTACTTGACAAAGGTTTATACGCAAGTCTCTGATCAAGCACACAAGTCGGAAATACATGTACCAACCAACCAAATTATTCCCTGACACCTTCAGGGTTTGTGTCCCTCTAGTAATAACAAAATAAACCAACTCGTTGGGTTTCCATTGTCCGGTGAAGTTTTTTCAGTATGATTAGGGGAGAGACGGGTAATTGCGCTCAGAGGGCAATCACGCTCAGCTCAGCTGTGACAAACTGGGCAACCCCTAAGTTAATTTGACAATACTGACACCTAGCAGAAAGCACGTGCAATGCTCAGCGTGATAAAGGCGGATGGCAAAGCAAAAGCACATAGTATTTCGTCCGTAAATAATTTATCATCTATTTTCATCTAAAAAACTTCTGAAGCTAATTTCGAGGTAAGTCAACTATAATTACTGTTAACAGTATGATCATTGTATAGTTACGAAGCATAATAATCTTGTTATCTATTGTAACTAAGTTTATTTAATTGGATACATTGTGTGCGTGGCAGAGACCTCTCGAAATCAAATATGGCGCGATCGGGTAATGACGCTCAGATGGGCGGTATTACCCTCCACTTTTGGAAGAGTCGAATTACAACTAATCAAAACTGTTTTATCAACTTTTTTTAAGCAAAACAAAAATCTGTCATCTTTACAGGAACACCAATGAAAATTATGCTTGAAAAGAAAGAGGAACGACGCCGTCTCAAGGAGCACAAGACAGCCTCTTCTTTAAATGCTACGAAAGCTGCAAGTACGTACAATCTACTGGCAAAGAAGCCAAAGAAAAATATAAGGGTGAAAAAGGCCTTATTTGGTGAAACAACAGGAGCCGAAATAAAGTCCAGACCAAGAAAAGTAAAAAAAAAATCGTCAAAGAAAGAAGATTTGGCCAGTACATATGAGGAAAACATCGAGGAAACCATGATATGTGATGATGATGAAATGGACGATTTACCTGGCGAAGGTATTATATTATTAGTAATGAAATCAATGGCATATGTAATGCTTGCGGGGAGTTCGGAAAGGACAACGAACTATGGCTTAGGTGCAAATCCTGTTCTAAGTGGAGCCACTAAGATTGCTGTGAAGAGGATAAAGCAGAAAACTATATTTGTGACTTTTGCAAATTGTAAAATTACTTTAATGGAGACGATAGGAGAGGATAAAGCAGAAAACTATATTTGTGACTGTTGCAAATTGTAAAATTACTTTAATCAGTTGTGAAATATGTTGTATAAAAGCTTTGAATAATGAGCGGCAGTACCCGTCGCAGTGAGCGGCATTACCCAACATGTTCGGGTAATGGCGCTCAATGTAATATTTTCTTGTTTTCAATTTTTCAGCACAATTGTTATTGTTTTCATGTTTAACGATACGGCATTCTGTTTTATATTTGTTCAGTTGTAAATAGTAATAAAAAAATAATTTAAGTGTCGTATTATGCGTGTTGCAGTCACTTTTCCTTAAGTGGGCGCAATTACCCTTCTTCCCCTACAAAGCCAAATTATCAATCTAAAGTAACTTCAACAAGTAGATTTCTTTCCGTTTTTCCCTTAGGTAATAAATAGCAGCACTCAACTTAAAGGATGGATGCTGTAGGATAAGCGTATTGTTCATTTTAATAGTTCTTAAATTGTAAGGTAATTTGCGTGGTGAAGATATAAAAGTAGAGTTGGGAAATCATTAGCCCCCCCCCCCCCCCACATTACATATTAAATTATAGTACAGTTGAATAATTTCCTTTTTAATTTGTTATTTACCGTAGTAGCCTATAATTTAATCGTTTAAAATTTTATGTAGGCTATAATTAGTTGCATTGTTAATGTTAAGTATGTAATATAATATGGATATTACTGTATGATAAAAAAAATGCAGCTTAAATTATGAACTTGAGTACTATATGCCATCATAAAGCTAGTATCCATAAACAGCACAAATTAGTCAAAGGGAAGCTCAGAAAAATTAACTTTGGCCAAATTACACACCCTAAAATTTTGTTCTCACACATCTCTGAAATACAAAAAACGTTAATACTGATACAGTACGGTTTGAGTCGTCTTCTTGACGTAAATCGAAGTAGGATAAAATAATACACGTTAATAAAATTCCGCATTAACAGCGCCCTCTTCTTTAAAAACATTGAATCAAATACATTTACGGTGCACTTCTCGTATATCATGCATTCTCCATTGTTTAAATAGAAATTATTTAATAGAAAATTGACTATTTACCACATAATCCTGCAATAGACCCGCATCCGCCACAGTTACTGCATGGCTCACCTCTTTCGTAGATGGGTTGGTTTTGAAAATTGCCACTGTCGAAAAATATTATATATTATACAAAAATCAAACAGCTGGTTATGAAATTCACCAGAATTTTTTTAAAATCACGTCATCAAATTTAATCAGATCAGCTTTAAAATTTCAGAAAAGGTACACTGCTAAAAACAATTAGGGGATCGCATGGTTTAAAGTTTAAACCTTTTCACCCCTAATAGTTTCATTAGGAATCACCAGCTTACGATTTTTTTCTCACGAAATTAAGCTCGCACTTATGTATCGTTACATGAAAGAGGTAAGTTACAATTAGGGAAACGCATGGTTTAAACCCTTTCACCCCCAATAATTCCATTAGGAATCACCAGCTTGCGATTTTTTCTCACGAAATTAAGCTCGCACTTATGTATCGTTACATGAAAGGGGTAAGTTACAATTAGGGGAACGCATGGTTTAAACCCTTTCACCCCCAATAATTCCATTAGGAATCACCAGCTTGCGATTTTTTCTCACGAAATTAAGCTCGCACTTATGTATCGTTACATGAAAGGGGTAAGTTACAATTAGGGGAACGCATGGTTTAAACCCTTTCACACCCAATAATTCCATTAGGAATCACCAGCTTGCGATTTTTTCTCACGAAATTAAGCTCGCACTTATGTATCGTTACATGAAAGAGGTAAGTTACAATTAGGGGAACGCATGGTTTAAACCCTTTCGCCCCCAATAATTCCATTAGGAATCACCAGCTTGCGATTTTTTCTCACGAAATTAAGCTCGCACTTATGTATCGTTACATGAAAGGGGTAAGTTACAATTAGGGGAACGCATGGTTTAAACCCTTTCACCCCCAATAATTCCATTTGGTATCATCAGCTTCCGATTTTTTTTCTCACTAAGTTGAGCTCGCACTTATTTATCGTTGGATGGAAGAATCATGTCTTTTGAAGAATTAAGTAATGTTTGTTTTAATTAAATGAAAATTTGAAAAACATGTTAAAATAAAATTCACCCTGGAACAATTTTATGAAATAAATTGACCCTAAATTCTCCACGTTTGCATTCTTAGATTTTTGAAAAATTATTTTAATTTTTTTTTATCAAATTAAGTTTAAAAAAAAATATTGTTATAACTAGCAAATAAATACCCGTTCTTCGCACGGACTAAAATAATATCAAATCGATCCAAGTATATGTGTTATTTGATTTGCTATAGGATAATAAACTTTGCCTTTGTTCCCGTTCATTATAAAGAATAAAATCCCGTTACTTATATTGCTTTAAAATTCCAAAATAAAAATACATCACTATAAAATGCACATCCTCATATCACAAAAATCTTCCTCAATATGAACTTACTGTTATCGCAATTTTCCTGATAAACTCAAAATTAACCATAATTGTATAACAATGTTATTTCACGTCAAAACCTCCATTCTGGGTTTTTTTTTCAAAAAATAAATTAGCTCATTGGCACGTTCAATTATTTTTCAAATCATAAATTTAGTTTCTGAAGGTAATGGCAAGAAAATAAAAGCAATTTCAATTTTAATTAATTTTTATGTTCATTTTTAATTTCTTCTCTCGAATGGCCACACGAAAGGGATAAAAATGATCGGATTTGAGCGAAAGTGGTGTATTTTTTTCAGAAAATTCGAATTTTCTCTAAAAATGGAACAAATATGAAAAAACTAAGCCTCGGGTGCACACGTTGGTATTAAAGGGAATCTATCTTATAAATTTCGAATGTCTGAGGGCAGTATAAGTAGGTCTTTTACGATCCACAGACATGGATATACACACAGACAGACTCTTTCTTTTATTATTATAGATAAAATAAAAAGTTGGAACTGAAAGGGGTTAACAAAAGTATGCAAAGTGCTCCCCTACTTGTTTTGAGCAGTATACAGGGTGGCCCAGCGGGTAGTGTTTGAACTAATGGAAAAATAAAAACAAATAAGAGACATGAGAAGAATTTAATGACGTTCATTGAATGGACATATTGGGCAATTTATATTAAAGAGGTTCGAAGGTTGGATTCGTTCTCGAATCCAACCATACTCCATACTCCTTACCCATACCTTCCTCCTTCCTCCATACTCCTGCCATACTCCTTTTGTTTGGCCAATTCTTTTTGAGAAACTTCTCACAAAAGCTAAAAAAAGCTTCCCACACAAAGAATTGGTCAAACAAAAGGAGTATGGAGGAAGGTATTTGTAAGGAGTATGGAGTATTTTTGTATTCGAAAACCGCCTAACTGCTGTCGTTGTTAAAGATGGCGGGCACTTCGAACCTCTTTATCATAAATTGGTGCCCAATATGTCCATTCAATAAACGTCATTAAATTCTTCTCATGTCTCTTATTTGTTTTTATTTTTTCATTTGTTTCAAACACCACCCGCTGAGCCACCCTGTAGTTTAACTTGTTTTTTAATTTTTCATATACAGCGCCATCTGTCGTATATATATTTAACTATTATTGTCTTATAATTTACATTTCCGTTTCTTTAATAATATTTCCTTTGACATATTACGTATTCTTATAAGTGATTTTGTATAGCGTTTTGAAATTGCAACTAAAATTGTGGTTACCCTTCTTTTCATAAGCTATCAGCCTGAATTTCCTAGGCACCCGATTCCATCTAGCAACTGAATTGTTTTAATATAAGCAATTTAACCATCGACGACGATGTTAATATTTTCAAATTCTATACATATAAATAAAAAAAATTCTTTGATAAACTTTTCGTGTATAAAAATATACAGAAATCTTTGAGTTATTAATAAGGGGAAGAATTTAAATACGGAGAGTAAATATAAAACGCTACTAGAACGTAAATGAAACAATTCAATGAATAAAAATCCTAAAATGCTACAACGCGATTATAAAAATATATATTTGTAGTTGCATAGTTATATTTTCTGTTTTATTGGCTTTTATGGTCTGGAGAAGTTACTTCGATTAAGTCCCAAAAAGACTACAGGTTTTTAAGATATTTTAAGCTACGTACAAATTACGTTGTAATTTTATATTCTTAAATGTTTCATTCTTTGTCATAACTGTATCATTGATTAAAAGGAAGTTAAAAAAAATTTATCTTTAAAATAAATTATCATATAATATTCTATGATATACAAATATACTTTACCCAGGTAAGTAGTTGCAGCCATACATGTGAACGTAGTTTCGACCCTTCTGATATCTTACGTAGCCGCAACCTATTTTATTTGTCTTGGCCCAAACAACCTAAGAATAGTTAAAAAAAATAGGTGAAATATTTGATACCTTGAATTTCGCATTCATAAAGAGAAAATAACAAAAATATACGCATGCATAAAAATCAACTATTTGGAATTATTTCGTAAAAGAAAAAATGAGATGAACGATATTTTTTTAACGTCTAAGTATTAAAAAGCTTTAATAACTTTCGTTCAAATAAAGCTGTATCACAGTAGGGTAGGGTAGAGTACGGTACATACATATTCCGGCTTGTATGCTTGATCAGAAACCCGCTTATATAAGCCTTCGTCAAGGAAGACAGACACAGAAAGAGCATTTTTACTGTCACAGAGAAAGGAAGTACACCCAGGCCGAAGGCGGGAATCGACCCGCACCCGTTACAGCGCACAGACTGCTAGCTTAATGGTCCAAACCACTCAGCCATCCGGGCCCCTGTATCACAGTAAATTAGTTAGAAACTTAAAAGACAGTTCAAAAAAGCTTTGCAATACTACACTGAAAGAAATAGGTAACTGTTTTGCCTTAACTGAAATACTTCTGAAAATAAAGGGGCCCTCCTGTTAATAACATGTTTCCGATCAGTTCAGAGATGTTTATATTCTTTCAAAGTTAAGAAGCTGAAAGCCTCTGACGTATGCGCAAATTTCTATTCAATCTCTGTCAACAGGAGTGATGGGCAAAGAAGGCTCTGTTTCGGGAACCCAACTATATTCTACAAATAAGTTATTCGCTAGAAATTAATAGAACTTACTTCTTTGAAATGTTCAAAAATATTTCTGAATATTTTAGAAAGAAGTTTCTTAAATACTCGGAAACTTTTATGAAAATAAACATTTTCCCCCACGTTTTCAGTACGTTAACTAAATACAAAACAAATATTAACGTACCTGAGTAAAATGAGCAGTGTTATAGTCGAAAACGTATCTGTTTATGTGATTCGGGTCGAACTTGGTAACTTCGTCGTACAAATTTTGAATGATTCCGTTCCAGTCTGGGTTTGGGTCTTGGTTCTCAGCGTAGGCTATATTCTGTCCAGTGTAGCCACGGCCTGGATAACCATTACAAAATAAACACTTTGTATTTTAATATAAATAAATATAAACCAATGCTTGGAAAATAGAAATAAATATATGTAAATGTTTAAAGCAATACCAAAATCTAGCCATAACTGAGGCATAGCCATAGAGCTGTTATAATATTAAAAGCGAAAAACCCTTCAATATTTGCAAAAATAGTGGTTCTAAGAAAAATAACTTAACTGGCAAAGAAATAGTACCATACTTGGCAACGTAGCTCCTGATGGTGAAAAAAAAGTTGATTTTTTCATTAAAAAGAATAATAACCAAAATTCTTATTATGTTAGTTCTGTCATTTAATAAAATTAAATTATCTTTATATACTTAGAAAATGGGGCCCGGATGGCCGAGTGGTTTGGACCATTAAGCTAGCAGTCTGTGCGCTGTAACGGGTGCTGGTTCGATTCCCGCCTTCGCCCTGGGTGTAATTCCTTTCTCTGTGATAGTAAAATTTCTTTCTATGTCTGTCTTACTTGACCAAGGGTTATCTAAGCGGGTCTCTGATCAAGCACACAAGCCGCAATATATATGTACTGTACCCTACCCCCTCTACCCCTACTTAGAAAATAAAAGTGGTAATATAGGAAAAGAATCCTGTTTGAAGGTATTTTGCAAAAATTCTAAATGGCTTCATTCTTCTTCTGGCCTTAAAATTACTTGACTACAAAATAAATTGTTACTCTTTTTCCAATGCTAAATAGAATTAGTGCCCATCTTTTTATATTTCTTTTCTATAAACATACCTACATTCCGTTTCTCAAATGAACACGTGTTCAAAATCTTTGTTGTTTATAATGTAACAGAAATTAATGTTTATTCGCCAAGAAACAAGTGGCTGCAATATGTTATTAGAATTATGTCCAGTTTTTTTTAAACATTCTGCTTGTTATTTGTT
>JAFNEN010001827.1:0-21911 GCA_019343175.1 Oedothorax gibbosus
TGAAACAAATACACCACTTTCGCTCAAATCCGATCATTTTTTCCCTTTCGTGTTGCCATTCGACAGAATGAATTAAACTGAACACAAAAATTAAAATTGAAATTGCTTTTATTTTCTTGCCATTGCCTTCAGAAACTAAATTATGATTTGAAAATAATTGAACGTGCCAATGAGCTAATTTATTTAAAAAAAACCAGAATGGAGGTTTTGACGTGAAATAACATCGTTATACAATTATGGTTAATTTTGAATTTATCAGGAAAATCGCGATGACGGTAAGTTCATATTGAGGAAGATTTTTGTGATATGAGGATGTGCATTTTATAGTCATGTATTTTTATTTTGGAATTTTTTAAAGCAATATAAGTAACGGGAATTTATTCCTTATAATGAACGGGAACAAAGGCAAAGTTTATTATCCTATAGCAAATCAAATGACACATATACTTGGATCGATTTGATATTCTTTTAGTCCTTGTGAAGAACGGGTATTTATTTGCTAGTTATAAAAACTTGGAAGTAACACAGAAAATACTTCATAACTTTTTCGGCTGAAGATAGCATAATACAATTTATCTTTCAAAACCCAAAAAACTTGAATTTTTTTACCTATTGAATTGAATTTTAATTGGTTTAGGTTATTGTTTTCCCGTTAATTTACATTGGGGAGTAGTATAAAGGCGCCAAACTCCAGTTAAAATTAAGATGGCTTAACTTTCTTATTTCACATTTTATAGGCGCATGAATATTTGTATTTTACTTTTGGAATATTTCATATTCACATTAAAAAAAAACGACACTACCTTAAATTGGAAAATTGCTATAAGTGATTACGGGAGGAGTATCAACTTTTTAGCTACGAGTGTTCTTCCTTAAAAAATAAATAGAAAACAGTGAAAAGCAGGTGAAAATTCTATAGTAGATTTTATTTGAATTAAATTTCACAAGAGTATCTATTTACATACATTTGTTATCTTTCACATAAGCTTGTAATTATATCCAACTGTATTTCTTTTACAAAGAATGTCATAAAACACGAAATTGTCAGCCTTGGTATTTTTAGACCTTGGATTATGGGCGGTAGAGGTCCTTCGCTAATAGCCCACGACCGTGGAATCTAGCTTTATAAGAACGTAAAAGCATTTGTAAAATTATGTACAAGGAAATTTCAATTTATGCCAATGTACTTCCTTTTATTGGAATTAAATAAACTTAACAAGAAAATCACATACGCTAATATACAACACTAATAAGCTTGTAACGAGTAGATCCAACTTTTCATTTCTGCAAAATATCCAAAAACACTTTCAGAAACATTTTCAGTAACTGTCTTTATAATAACCCCCTCGTCACTGGACCATGTTTCAAGGAGGTTCGACGCCAATAGCAGGTCTAGTTTAACGTTAATCTTATTAAATCTTTATATTATATATACTTGCCTTCCTGTCAGTAGACCTTTTAGAAATCTCCCCAAATCTGAAATACTAAGAACGTCAAAGCATTTATTAAATTATGTACGTGAGCATTTCATTCAAAACTACTTCCACAACAAGAGTATTAAATATTCTAAAGATTAAAACACATTGACATTTAATTCATTCAAAACATATGTAATGCGATTTTAAAATGTCTTACTACAGAAATTTTGCAATAGGCTTAATTGTCACGAATGACAAAAAAAATGGTATACCAATTCTGAAAATGTCTTTTGGTAGTTTCTACACTATATTTCATATAGTTTGGAGAGGGAAGGGCTATTGAATTTCAAAGTTAAGTAAACGATGAAGTTCAGAATTCTGAAGTTCAGAATTATCAAGTCGCAAATAGAAGTTATAAATTAATATATTTTAACCAGAAAATGCATTTTAAAAAAAGCAGACGTCAGGGTGAAGTTTTAAGAATCCCTAAACATTTAACACTGTTTACTCAAATTAGGCAAATTGTTCATGAACCTAGCTTTTTGGCTGGGCTCATGAACAATTTGCCCCTGGAATGGGCCGACAGGCCCATTCCAGGGCATATTAGTTATTATAAGAAACTGCACTTACCCACATCATGAGGACTGGAGTTTGTCGTAATAAAATATTGCTTCAACGAGGACACAACTTCAGATTTCATTTTGATGTAGAAGTCTCCATATTCAGTCATTTTTTTCAAATCACATAGATAGTAAATCCAAC
Organism: Oedothorax gibbosus; assembly: GCA_019343175.1. NCBI lineage: Eukaryota > Metazoa > Arthropoda > Arachnida > Araneae > Linyphiidae > Oedothorax > Oedothorax gibbosus. The sequence goes on from JAFNEN010001827.1 coordinate 2,181, forward strand.
TGAAACAATTAGCAAGTTTATGTGCATATATATATATAACAAGTCAAGAACAAAGGTTATTTAAAAGAAGTTCTTTATAAAATGATCGTATTAAACTAATTTCATTAAGTTCAGCCGAGTCTATTTTATGACCAATTATCTACCCAAAGTAGTGAAAAATTCGGTATTAATTTTAATTGTAAAGATTTCATAACCCATCTCTATAAACATCTACAAATGTTTTATTTAAATTTTATTCATTTTTATCATACAACTATTGACTAACAACTATATCCACTCAACTACAGCTTGTCTGCAATATGTTGTCCTCGGGTTGATTTGTAAAAAATAAATCTGTTTTTGTAACAACTGCTCTAGATCGATTTTTAGATTGCGATTTTAGACGTTTATTCGGATAAATATATCACATAAATATATCAGTTTAATCAATAGTATTTAAGACCCATAGTATTGAACTAGTTACGACATAATTTTGAAAACAGTATTTAGGCATTGGTGCATAGCTTACACTCTACTTAAGAATCTCCCAGATGCGAACACAACGAAATATATTTTTTAAGCAATTGAACTTCAAAAACCAATACGATATAAAGAACTTACTTACCTAACTTAACATTAAAATATATAAATCAGATAAATCATATAAATAAGTCGGTTAAAAGTAAACAGCAAACCTACAAATTGACTTACTCGTTTAAATAAGCATAAGCTCGTTTAAATAAGTAAAAGAGTCTATTTATACAGTACTTTTCAAATATTATTCATAGTGCCTAAAAGTTATAGCGTGTTAACTGCTATATGCTAGAACAAGTAATTTGCATACAAGTACAATACTTGGATGTGGAGTACTTAGAAAATGGTTGTTCATGTTTCGCGCGTGAGTCCTACAAAATTGTACATACTCAATCGCTCATTGAGTAAGTAAAACATAGTTTCAGATTAAAAAGATAGATGTTTGTTTCATTAAAATAACGTCACAGTATAGCTTCTATGTCTTTTTTAGCTACTTTTCTTTATTTTATATTCGAAAGAATTAAAAATGAAAAAGTAGGTATTGACATGCGGTCGATGTCCGTCTGTCCGTCTGTCCGTACCCCCCTTCCAAAATCGGTTCTAATCATCGGATCTTAAAAATTCTTTTTTTGTTAGAAAGCTATAACCTCAGATACCCAACTTTCATACTTTTTGTCCGTCTGTCTGTACGTCCGGACGGACATAAATCTACTATCTGTCGGCGAATTTCGCATTGAATTAGCATTGAAATTCAATTTTGAGTCATTTAAATCACTGTAGGTATTGAAATGCGGTTGATGTCCAACTGTCTGTCTGTCCATCTGTCTGTCTGTTCGTATGTCTGTCTGTTCGTATGTCTGTCCGTCCGCCTGTCTGTCCGTTTGTCTGTCTGTCTGTACCCCCCTTCCAAAATCGGTTCTAATCATCGGATCTTAAAAATTCTTTTTTGTTAGAAAGCTTTGACCTCAGTTACCCAACTTTCATACTTTTTGTCCGTCTGTCTGTACGTCCGGACGGACATAAATCTACTATCTGTCGGCGAATTTCCCATTGCATTAGCATTGAAATTCAATTTTGAGTCATTTAAATCACTGTAGGTATTGAAATGCGGTTGATGTCCATCTGTCTGTCTGTCCATCTGTCTGTCTGTTCGTATGTCTGTCCGTCTGTCTGTCCGCCTGTCTGTCCGTTTGTTTGTCTGTCTGTCTGTACCCCCCTTCCAAAATCGGTTCTAATCATCGGATCTTAAAAATTCTTTTTTTTGTTAGAAAGCTATGACCTCAGATACCCAACTTTCATACTTTTTGTCCGTCTGTCTGTACGTCCGGACGGACATAAATCTACTATCTGTCGGCGAATTTCCCATTGAATTAGCATTGAAATTCAATTTTGAGTCATTTAAATCACTGTTGCCAAATCAACAATGGCATGAGAAACTTTATTTAAACATATTTGAAGCAAAATAATATTTTCATGAATCAGTTTGGAATGACGTCATAAAATGTAGAACAATTTGATTCTTTGATTATTCATTAATTATCTACCAAGAAAGGGGCAAGGCATACTTTTGCATGCAATTATGCTTAGTTTTAATTTACATTTCTTGTTTTTTAATGCAGTTCGGAGTAGTTTCATTACTTTTGTTATTAATAAATATTTAATTATTCTTCGAATTACAAATAAATCACGAGCAGATGATAAATAATATTTAATTAATTTGCGAACGAATATTAAGGAAAATAGTTGATTTTGGCTTTTAGAAGTTTAAATTATAGCTGGGTGCTGTGTTTCGATTTTTTTTTCTAATGTGTATAAATCTAGTGTAGAAACGGCTGTTGATGATATTTACTTTAGGAACCTAGTTTTTTTCCCGATTAGAACTTCAGTAAGTATTTAAGTAACAGGAAAGTAGGCTATTTTAGTTCTTTATGAACTTCTTGTTTATAGTTATAGTAACTTGGTAGATATATATTCAGGTTTGTGTGCTTGGTCAGAGACCCGCTTATAAAGCAGCGTCAAGTAAGACAGACACACACAACACACACATAAGTGACAGATGCTGCCATCTATCGCCACCTCCACAATTTAGACATGTCCCTGAAGGGGAGGAAAATAGTCTCCAGGGACCTGTACCCGTGGTAAACTGCGCAATGACCGACCACAGGACTTTCGGACCCAACAGATTTAACGAGCACGTACTCCGCATATACCCGGTAGGTGTTCAGTGGTACCGGGACTAGATCGCGGGACCTTCCGATCTCGAGACGCTGACCAATAGGCTCCCTACGGCCCTCACAGTATCGCTATTTAGTCCATCAACACGTTATTAGAAAATGAGATTGTTGCCTTATGATTTCGTTGGTCAGAATAACGTCGAGCTACAGCTATTTGAGAGCTAAGGCAAACAGGCCTCTTCATTTCGCACGTCTGTCAAGTAACGCACTAAAGCTAGGTGAGGTACGCATTTTGTTCGGTTTCTTACGAATACGCCAAGAGTGAATTTTTATAAGAGTGAATTTTTTTAGAGTGAATTAGTTATCGTACAAAAAAAGTCTTGTTTCTATGTCTATTTTCAAAGGGTCTAGAAATTTCAAACTATAGTCAAGTGACGAATCTGACACCTGGATTGGCATCAAACGTCACCATAGTACCATCGTACTTGCCCTACCCGATATATACAGAGTTTTTTTTACTACCTGATCCTTTTATAGGATGGATGGAGCTTTAGAGTGGTTTTAGACAGAAGGGCCAATGTTCAAAAACCACTTTTTCAGAGTAAGCTCCTTCCCAAACGTGTAGAACACACACACACACACACATTATTAGTCATTATAGTTCGTATTTTCTATCACATCGCAATAATTTTATTACCTTATAATTTATATTAGGCAACTGAAAGTAAAAAAAAATCAACATCCTAGTTTAAAGCATTTTGCGAAAGATCTATCGCGTAATACCTAAAAATCAAGTCACTAACAACAAGAACTGAGGTTTATTTCTGTCTCTCGAAGGGGTTACTGGGCTTCTACTTTTATTGCATTAGGACTATGACCGATTACTCCTTTTAACAATTCAGCATTAAAAATATTTAAAAATATAAAATAAGATTTTTTTACTCATTTTAATTTGATGAAATTGAGTATTTGTATGTTCTTATGAAATAGAAATTAATAGGTAAAATATTATATTTCAGAGCCACATTCTACAAAAATTAGTATCTCGTTTCATAGAGCTATTTTTTTACGTAAAATTGCTTTATTTTATAATGCATCAGGTATACCATTACTTCTTGTATATTTCTCTACACCCAATTTGAAAACCTTAACCTAAGATTTAAACAATGGTATTTCCAAACTACTTAAATAGCATTGTTAAACCGCGAATATTAAAACAAGTTTATCTAATAATGAAAATGCATTCAACATATCAAAACAATGAAAAATTGTGGACAACAAAGCATTTAAACAGTAATTTTTTCAGACGCACAATAGACTTTCTCAACCAAGCATCAAACAAAATACCTTCTCACATTTTTCAAAAACATATTTATAATATCTCTTTTTTCAAGTGAATATATTCTAAAACTTGGACTGAATTATAGCTTCAACAATGGCATCGATTTTCAGAAGATTTAGAAACTTTTTGTAAGTCTAAATATAAAAATTATATGTGCCAATTTACATTTTACTTTGTTGCAGGCAGTAATAAGTTAATAGTCGGTTAACTTCTATACAAAGTCACACTGGATTATTCAAATAATAAGGTTAAAATAGTAACTTTTATAACGATAATGTTAAATACAAATGAAATAAATTTAAGTTAATTAAGTGAAGATTAAAATCTCGTTATGTAGATGCACATCACAGCCAATATGTTAATTTTATAGCAAACCCTTCATTAACTGTTACGATCAAAATGTCTTGAAAAGTTCAATCCAAATTATTAAAGTAAATAATAAATTGTTATATATTGTTATAGGTATTATATATTACGTGTGGTAAAATGATAAATGTTTACAAAGTTGTTTTAAATATCGGGCAGAGTTAATAAAAAATGCTCAATAACTGAATTTCTTATAATATTCAAAGTACGATATTTCTTAAATAGATGCACCTAAAAATATGTATTGAGTACAATTTCAAAATGTACGTTTTGTTACATACTAGTACAACCAATTCAATAATTTTAAATATTATGTAATAAGATCATTATATGAAACCACTCTAATGTATGATGCATATTTTACATTTTCAGTGGCAGTTTAAGATCATGCATTAATAGTACGGAGGGTGATCAGGTAATTATAACATTTTATATTTTCTTTTTTAAGCCTAGAGTATATTTATATATAGTACAATTACTTGTGAAATATAATGTGTTAATACAGATCCTCTGCTCTATTTCTACCCAGATCATATTTAGATACGTATATCGAATTTTTTAAAAATATCGTATTAGTTGTATATCCTATGTTTTGCATGCCAAATATATTTTTTTGGAATATTGAAGTAAGGTTACTTAGTATCAAATATAGTATTTTAAGGAATTTCAGTTTTAAAATTAATATCAAAGCGTTTCATGGTAAGGTTTACAAATCATAGGATAAAAGAACTGATCATTATAGATTAAAAGAAAGATATATATTAATATGAAAAAAAAAAAAATTACATTATGGTGCTTTAAACCATTTTAAAAAAACTGTCGATGCTTAAGACAACATAAAGGGCTCTAAAAGCATAGATTTTTTCAAGTTTAACTTAAAAGTTTTATGTTTTGAGGGTCAACTTTTAAGATGGGGGTATAAATATCTTCGTTCCATTGCAAAGGCTAAGTAATGATAGAGAAATATAACTTATGTATACAAGATTAAATTATATAAACAGTTACAAAAAAAATGAAATTATATATTTTCGACAATTTTTGGGTACTTTTTCCCTCTTAATTGATCTATTAAACTAATTTGTAGTTTTTTGTGAAAATAACATAAAATAGTACCCAATGGCACCTTTAAACCTCCGAGCAATAAGCAGATTGGACAACGAAATATACTTATCTCACAGTGTGATAATTAAATTTTAACTTTCAACTCATTAAATAAATTTATTTCTAAAATTGTATTCTTGAAGTACATGTTTTAAAGACTGATAAGTACTTTAAATTTTAATATACTATACATTTATAAAACTTATGAATATTTATGTATTAATTATGCAATAAATAATTAGAAAAAAAATCTTTGAACGCTTGGTATTATTTCATTTTTTAAGCTTATAATTTAGTGCATTAGAAATACTTCAGAGTTTGAGAAACGCAAATTATAATAATTTTATTTTTAAAAATATTTAGGATTCGAACGAGCATAAGTATCAAGATGCGGCATATTATTGGAAAGATGGCCCAAAAGAAAACGTGAAACTGGTTAGTTTTCGCATGCTCAGTGACAGCAAAGAGGATTTGCAAGCCGATATGAATGATGAGGAAGAAATAAAGAGCGAATTCCAAATCTCTTCAGAATCCAATGAAAATGAGGAAGCTCTTAGTGAAAAGATGGAAAGTAATCAGCAAATCTCATCAATGTCCTCTCAAGCTACAGTCTCTTCAAGCGACGAGGCGCTGCCTACAAAGGACAGCTTGTCAGAAACCACAAAAGCTGATCTACCTTTCCCCATGATTACTAACTTCCCTGATGTAGTTGTCCAGGTTGGCAAGGATCATAAGTTCCCAACCACCAAGAAAGTTCTATGTGACTATTCTGACTATTTTTATCAAAGGCTGGCCTCCAACAAGGAAATACTTTGTGTCTTACAAGTAAGTATTGTTAGAAATACCCTCCACAATATTTTATGGGACAATTATCGTTTTAAATTGGTAGGTAATCCACAACAATTTTAAAATCTAGTACAAAATTGAGCACTTTACGGAGCACCCGGTACAAAATAGTAGCTAATTTAACAAATATGACTCCCCGAGTTATAATTAAAAAAATAATGTAAATTTTTAGGTCTAGCGATTGAAAAAATTATTAAACCTCAGTTGGTTGACAGTTTCTATATACGTTTTCAAAAGACCCTTAATTTTTATTTATTAAAAGCATTGGAAAATATAACTTCTCCTGGTTCTCCTGAAAAAGTATTAACTGACCGAATGAATCTTTTTTCGACTAGGTTTAGGCCAGAATTTTAATTTCGGATAAGTCTTGCTGAATGTACTTTTACAAAGTAAACTTTGTTTTTGGTAAACTTAACTACGACTTTTTCTTACTAAATAGAATATAATAGATTTACTTAATATTACTGTATATCCAAAGGTATTTTATTGTTTCCTATTAGTACCATTAAAAACACTTTTGTGAAAGTTTTAAAATTGCTTATTGGTATTATTAATTAAATGATAGCGTCACATATAAAATTGAAATAATTTCATTTATTTTTAGGTTGATGAAAAGTTTGTCAACCCAGAGGCATTTAAAACCATTCTGCGGTTCCTGTGCTTCAAACAGCCCTTTTCATGCCAAAATTTAACGACAGAAGTCATACGGACAGCTACGTACTTGAGAATGCCCCTCATAATATGCAAAATTGAGATGGTAAGCATACGAAATTCAGCGAAACGAAAGTTATTGTGTAATTTTGTAATTAGTCCTTATTAATATCACTCCTTTAAATAGATTTTCCTTGAGGACTTAAATATATAATTAGCAATCAAATAAGTCAAACAGATTTTACGAAAAAGTTAATAGGTATTGGAGAGTTTTGCTGCTATATAACGTTTGATGCATATTGAATATTATTAAAATAATGTACCTGAGGTTTTTTAGGGCCATTTAAAAATTATCATGATGAAAATTTTAACCAATACAACTAATTGTTAAACACAAAGTAAAATGCAATTTATAACTTTAATAAAACAAGTAGGTTTGTAACAGAATCTGTCACTTAACCCGCTTCCACACAATAGTTCTATTTAACAGGTAAAAAGGCGCCAAACACAGCATTAATTCTATATTAAACATTTACATGCTAAATTTTGCTAGTTTTTTTAAATTTTATTTCAAAAATTCAATAATTATTAATTATCGTTTGCAAAAATTAATTTATATTTCAAAGAATAAATACGTAATATTCCTCGCTTTTAAATAGAATGAAAATATTTCATATCAACATACAAAGAATCTCGTAGTGAAATATATTTGACGTCATTTCAAACTTATCGATGTCGCAAAAATAAATTTATTTTAATTTATTGTCAAAAAGAATTAAAGTTTCTCGAGCGATTGTTGCGAATGGCAATGGTGATTAAATTCTAATAAAAATGGCTTAATATGCATTTTAAGTGAGCATTAAATTTTGTAGTTTTTTAAATAATTAAAGTACTTCGAATTCGAACTCTTCTCTGAAATTTTCAATGTATTCTAATTTCGATGCATATTTAACGTGCATTTCCTATACGTTGGATATTATTCGTCGGACATTTTGGCTGCACATATACCGTTCATATTTCGGCAGTTATTTTGCCAATATCCGGAATAGGACCTCATGCTAATGAATGCAAGGGCATTTCCGACTGGGCTCCCCAGCCCCCAAAGTATTAGTATAAGTTAATATTATTCACCTCCGTTGAAAACATTATAAAAAGTGACTTGGTCCTACTTCAAATATCCCTGAACAGCACCATATTTTCTCACCCAATGAATAAATTTTAATATAAATGTGATATATCGTACAAATCTTTATAAAGTTATAATATTAACCACACAAATTTCTATAATATTCTAATATTCAGTTCTTTCTTAGTAACTCTCATTTAATGTCGTCCCGATCCATCGAACAGTTCCCACGTTTCAATTGGCGTCAATACATTCTTTCCCACAGAAATTGCAGACGCAGCAGACTTTGTTTTGACTTCTGATCCACTCTTCTCATGACCATTAAAAATAGTCACTTTTTAACTAGACTCCGACATGTAAAGTTGTGTGCCTTTGGCGGGCCGAGCTACGGCTCCGGATTCCGTCCCGTTAAATACTCTAAATAATATCTTTACAGTAATTATCTTGGACGTCCGAGCTATCTCCTTTTAATAGAATGAACTAAATAATAATTATACTCTCATGTATAATAGATGTTATTCTATTACATAAACATACATTTCTTTTAATTTTGCAGATTCTATACCACAGAATAGGGTCTGTGGAAAACGCCCTGGCCAAGCTTGCTTTGATTTCTGAAATGAGAGAGCAGCTGGAAAACTGTCCGCCGGTGGCTAATGATGCCTTCAATGAGACACAGGTCACAGTCAAAGGACAAAGGGGAAATCTTAAAGACAAACACTTGATAGTGCTGTCCAATGTGGAGCGAATTCAGAAAAATAAAAAATGGTAATGCTGTTTTAATTATAAACAGCTACTTTTAGGAAGGCCCTATGCGGTGTGTCAAAGGAATAATAAAATTTTAATTACGCAACATTTTTGTTTAAAAAAAGTTGTTGAAATTGTTATTTTTAGAAAGTATCGCAAAATTTCAATTTTCAGCGTGAATGTTGTTATGATTACAAATCTTATAAAAGCTAATTTTCTTTGAAAATTGTTGTTAAAATCATTCACAAGCAAAGTAGGTAATTCAAATACCCACTTTTTAAAAAAAAATAACTATCCGAATTTTAATGTTTCCTTTGAAAACTTGTACTAATTGATGATTGTAGTTCTATTGCATTTTGTCATTTTTGTTGTTTATTTGAATGATCAAGTTACGTGAAATAGTCTTATTTATAAGAACTGTTAATAATGTTATGCTATTATCTGTGTTTTAATGCTCGTTATTGGTTCGTTTTTTACTTTTTGTGGACGTGAAGATTTCTACTTAATAAAAAAATAACAAAATAACTGCACAAAACCGATGTAAAAAAAGATATTTTTTATAAATGATCAAATTGTTCACTCAATGTTACCTTTTAATTTTAGGTTTTTAAAAGCAAGTATTGAGGGAGACAGAGAACGAAGCATCTTTGAGAAAACAGCCATGCGACCCCATATTTTGGTGGAAGAGGGAGAAAGCCTCACTTTTTGGGTACGTATTAGATTCAGTCCATTTATTTATACTATGGAATTGTATTCTTACTTTTACAATACATACGGCATTTTCCATGCTGCGCTACGCAGGAATACCTTAAATAGTTACCTGTGTGTTACTCCAATAGTGTTGTCTGGACATAGATATGTGATTGAGTCAGGACTTATATGTAAATGAAAAATAAATTAGCAGAAAAGGTTGAGAAATACTTACATTCTGTGTCCGACCAGCGGCTTTATTATAAATACGCCTAATTTCTTTTTTAGTTACAGAGTTACGTTTAAAGACAATTACTTTTTAACTACCGTCTAATGGGGTAACTTTATTAATTAAACTAACTTTGGCCCAAACGTCGGAATAAGAATTATGTAATTATTTCTCTTTTTAAAATGACCATATCTTATAATAACATTTTTGTAAAGGTCGCAACATTGCCCTTTTATTTTCTGTGTAAAAATATTTTACATTATTATTTTTTCCACAACATAAAAAACTTTTATATTCTTCAAGTTCTTTATGACAAAAAGGTTATTTCTTTGAACTTTAAAACTCAATAAACCAAGTTACCCCGATAGACTTTACGACAGTGGGGCTTATTTTAATTATGAAATTTCCGTTTTAGGCTTTTAATGTGTTTGAGCACAACTACAAAAAGGCCGTTCATGTAGGTTTGGAAGACTACAGGAAAAGTCTGGAAGACAGCTTGCGAGCTTGTACCGAGTATCTTGCCAATCGCATAGAGGAGGTGGCTCTCAGAAGCGACTGCTTGAACAAAGCTCTGATCGACCTTATCGATGAAGCAATGAGGAAATTAGATGAACCGGTCGAAAATCTACAAAGAACCCTGCTACAAAGAGCCATGAAGGAAGAGCGTTTAATGCGTTGGGTAAGTGTGTGCATTTTTATCCAGAGTCTCATTGGCTCAAGATAGCAGGTTCGAGCCTCGGCGGAGTCGGTATACTTTCAAGATGGAAAAGTATTCGAAACGCTATTGATTATAGAGCATGTTTAAGATCCCTTCATTACCCATTTGACTTGGGTACTCTCTGCAAAATTAAATCTCAGCACATTTTAACATACAAGGAGAGCTCAGATTCATTATAAACGGAGTATCAGAATTGGTAGCGAGAGCCGCCTATTTTTTGTCACCAAAACTTCTCAGTTCTGGTAAATACGTCGAGTCTGAAAAAGGCTTGGTCCGGCCCAAAAGGCCGAAGAGAAAAAAATACATTGGTATCATTATTATAATGATTGAAACACAAAAAAAATTATACTAGTAGTATTCATAAAAAATGAAATTAATATTTATCATAATTTTAATGTCAAAAATTTTATAATGTTATATATTTGTAGTATAACTTTAAACTTGACATACTTTTCTTTTTAGGAACTGCTTGTCTCAGAATGCAAAATATTCAATCCTGAGTTGAAAAGTACAAAAGAATAGATGTTGTCCAATAGCCCACTTTTAATATCGCAAGACACTATAATTTTTTTTATTCTCCTTACGTTCTCTCTTTATATATGAATAACCTACCACTTTACACTTTGATATTTAAAATAATGGATACATTTTGTGCCGGTTAAGGATTAATGGTTTTATTGAAGAAGTCAAGAAGTCAAGGACCAAGTGCCTTTCGGCAGAAGTCAGGACCAAGTGCCTTTCGGCAGAAGTCCAGGAACAAGTGCCTTTCGGTAAAGTCGGATCAAGTGCAGAAGTCAAAGGACCAAGTGCCTTTCGGCAGAAGTCCAGGACCAAGTGCCTTTCGGAAGAAGTCAAGGACCAAGTGCCTTTCGGCAGAAGTCCAGGAACAAGTGCCTTTCGGCAGAAGTGCAGAAGTCCAGGACCAAGTGCCTTTCGGCAGAAGTCCAGGACCAGAAAGGCAGAAGTTTGGTGTTAAAACGTGTTTCGGGAATAATTATCGAATGGTGTGGTTTTGTGAAAAATAGGGCACAATAATGAAAAACCATTTCAATTTTATCACACATTGAGATAGTTTTTAAACATAAACAGAGAAAACCAAAAAAAATAATATACTTTTCAACAAACAAAATGTGTTCTATATTTATAACATGTATAAATACCATGTAAAATGTCACAAAAAATATCTTGCTGTTTTAAGTTGTAACCATAGCTTTGTCAATAAAAGTAATAGCGTAATATGTATTGTGTTTCATTTATTAATTTTTATTTAAAGAAAAATAACAAAAATCATATGATTATTAATAATTAGCATTGAGGAGGGGAAAACTTTTTAGTTTCAAGAGCATTTTTGTGTCATGTCTCCTTTGGGAGGCATCATCATGACTTAAGAAGAGTTTAAGAGTTATATAATTTTACACTCTTTTAAAAGATTTCCTTCATTCAACATAAGCCTAAACACAGTACTAAGTATAAACTTATCTTACAACGTACCCTAAATTAGCACCTGACTTGAACTTTTAAATTAGCAGTCTTAATAAAAAGTTTTCGATTAAATCACAGTTTCCGTACATTATTTTATGTAAATTATTAAAGATTTAATGCCATAAGCAACGATGTGAACTGCAATAGTCCACATATCATTTTACCTGATGCAGCAAAACAAAAGAGATAAGTAAGGATAGTAAACATAGAATTTGTATGATGTATGGTTTAAATGGCATAAGGTTACGATCTGCTTTTTTAAATTTATATAAAATCTGAAAAAACTGCTAGGTATGATAAAAAGTAAACTAATTATTATCATAAAGATATAAACTTGCAGATTGTATTCAAATACTTCAGATTAGCACCTGGTTTTAAACATAAAACTTGCTAACTTTATAAAAAATCTTCAATCACTCGAAAATGTTAATTTAGTGGCATATAGATTAGGAGAACGTTGCAGTGTTTAGTGTCAAAACTAACCATGAAACTAAATTACTTAAAATAAAATAGTGTAATTTGACAGAGTACATGTTTTTCAGATGATTAAAAAGATAATGTAAATTTTAGGAACAAAACCTAATCTGTTATGTAAGTCAAAATGGCTATTTAAATACAAATTTTTCACTAAACTGTGCATAAATATTGAAACAGCAAAAAAGCAAAATTTGAATAAAATTTTACTTATAAACGAAAAATAAAGTTATTGTATATATTTTTAATTTTCACATATTGTACAAACAATAAAGATTACGAGTCATTATTTTACAAATTTGTGAACTACATATGTGTCATTGCAATGAAAATACCCAAAACTATTTTAGTATATTCAAAACATATGAGGGATTTAAGTATCGCAAGAATTTAAAAAAAAATCTGAGAAAAATGAAGGAAAGAACAGCTTCCAAGAAATTGCTTTATAATTTTTTTTCTGTATAAGATAGACACCGAGGTTTACAAGAGTTCACATGAAAATTTTGATCACTTTATTGTACTGTATAACATTAAAGGTAGCTCCCTACCTTGAGGGGTCTAATTTTTTAATACTTTAAATTTAACTAATTTTTTAATTTTAATGATGAATAATAATGTTAAATGGAACATTTGACCAAAAAAACTGAAATTAAAATTTTATTTTTAAAAAAAAAATGCAAAGTTTGAAGAAATTTGCCTTAAATGTAAAGCTACGAAAAACACCATAAGTCAAAAAATAATTAATTTTTTCCTTAAATATTAGGCAGAGTCATTCATTAGACTTTCTTACATGTTTTGAAATGAGATTTAAGCAATACGTCTAATATTTTAGGAATTACATAGTATCAAAGCCATGTTTATAGAAATTTTTCAAAAAAGAGGAAATTTTAATATTAAAAAGTCCATAAAATAAATTCTATCAGTTATATTTACTTAGATCTTATTTCAAAACACACTTAAACTTATAATAAACATGCTATAAAAATTTTATTACATTATATCAAGTAGTTTTTGAGATATTAGGTTTAAAAAAAACACTGTTGTTGAAAATTATGGTTCTTCAGAAAACACGTTTAAAGTTACGCTTTCAGATATATACAATGGGCTAATGCTTCACTGAAATAGCCATAACTTTTGATTAAATTATCGTAGATTAAAAATGCCTGCAGTTTTCTAAACATAAATAATAGGCCTTCTCTTTAAAACAGCAAAACAAAAATTTTAAAATTTGCCGTTTTCAAGGTGGGGATATACCTTAACAACCTTAACTTAAATTTTTTAAGTGTAAGTATACTTACGCATGCAAAAATTTACATTTTAATTTCTTCCAGACCTCTTCCTTTTTAATTTCCTCCTTTTCTTGAAAAGATATAGCAAGTTTTCTAAAGACCTCATACTCATACTTTTGCGCACTTATATTTTTCCGAGTGATTGTTCGGGTTTACTTTGGAAATTTCTAAAATTGAATCAATGATATGAAATGCTCCATATTTTTTATTTTTTTGTAAAATACTTTAAAATGTTATTCTCAGTGAAAACTAGGAGTGTGTATGTGTAACACCCTATTTCCACTTCTTAAGCTTTCAATCGCCCCTCAATGAATTAAAAAAGTTAATTATATACCTTATAAGGTGTTTCCAGCATTGATTTAAATTGCTGTATATAGGTTATTACTTTTTTTATTCATTGATAATTTTTTTCTCCTACAACCATATTCGTGGTAAACTTATGTAATAAATAAAAAATAGTAATTTCTTACCTTATTTCGAACGAACAATCCAAGTTTCTTCTAATAATGATAAATCATACAGGCATCATTGCATCGACGAAATAAAATAAAAAACAGGGGACACGATACGTTGTCTCTCAAACTCCGACTGTCTCTCAAACAGTTTTTTAAAAAACAAAATAAAGGCACAGGATTTCTCGAGGTCACGTGACCTCCGCAAGTAGCCTATGAAAGTATTGAAATTGAAAGACAAAATTAGCAAGCAGTTTAACAATAAAAGGCAACCACCGAATTGGATCCAATGAACGTCCCCTTATTTGACCCGCCCCCCCCCCCTTGTCGCCATGTGTGGTCATCAGCTCATCACTACTTTTATTACTAAAAAAGCACACTCTGGACGTCTGCGTAAACTTATCCAACAAAAGGCTGAGATGTCGGAGGTTCCGACAAAAGAAAAAATCTTGGAAGCCTCATCTACTATCTACGGTTCCTTGAAAGTCATTTTACTTTCCCTTTTCAGAACAATCAATCGAAGATTTCGTGGCAAGCTATACGAATATATGTTACATTGGATCTTTTCCCACAGAAAAGAACAATTCTACTGTAACTCTAAAGTGTACAACGGGCTTTGTCTAGAGCACCAGCTTTCCGTTGGTTGTTGAGTTGAAACCACAACCTCACATGCCCCAAATGAGGTTGTAAAGTCATTTAGATATCCCCTATCAGACTTCAGAGTGGTAGCGACAAGTCTCCCACGACTCCTTATTCCTTAAGGGCCCAGGGTATGGGTATCCTATGTATAGAAATACGAAAATGCTTTTTTTCTAGCTTTCTGGGAAGGGGGGGGGGGGGGGGGAGAAGGATCACATTGACAGTCGGACCATCCACCCGTCTGGCACAGCACGTCATGTCTTTTGTCTGAGTGGTGTAAGCTTTTTTTGGTGTTCCAGGATAGATTTTTAGGTTTCCATCTGTGGGGTCTAATGATGAATTGCTATATGCTGCTTTTTTCATTTAGTATTTCGGATGCCTATGCAAAAGTTATCCCCAAGATCATCATATTTAATCATTAATAGATTTTTTAAAACTGTTAGTTCTCAATTTTTTGAAATTTTTTATTCCTACACCAATTTACTACTTATAAATTTAAATATAAGTAACTTTACCACAACCTTATTCGATTCAATAAAATTAAATGGATATTAGATAAAAATTTTAGTAATTGAATAACTAAATTAACAATATTTAATATTTGTTAACTAGAACGAGAAAGATGCTTCTAGATATTACTTCATTGGTTGAGTAGAGTGATAACATTATATCACTTTGCAAAGTTGCGTTTTTGATTCACAGATCTCCAAATTGTTACATTTGATAAACTTTTAATGAATATCCCCTATCAATCTGCTATGATTAATTTTTCCCAATTATTTCATATAATTTTTACATAAGTGATGTTCATTATATACATATAATTTGAAGAGTTTAATGTAAAAAAAAAATAATTTTTTTTGTGATGTGCTGAATAGAACTTGGAAGCGTGAAACCCGGGCTTTGAAGAGTGTGTGTTGTCTTCAATTTCATAAAAAAATTCAAATTAATTAAATAATAGTTTCATGTGCAACGTAGCAGATTCTAATTCACAGTTTTAGTCATAAATTGAAACGAAGTAACTGACATTAGTTGCATTTCAGTCGGTTTCCCATAGCGAGGAGAACCACTGATAATGAGAACTTCGGCTCACTGAAGCAGAGAGCACCGAATTCGAGATCAAGCCCTCAAATTACCTTATTATTAAAAAAAACTGGATTGAATAAAGCATGCAAATATTCAAATCCCAAAATCTCCGACTTAAACCACTTATATTTATATGGTTCGCGAACCTAACTAAATCCTGTAAGTTAAAGTTTGAGTGCAAAAGTGGCTTTAAACAGAGTTGGCGATATTGGGCTTTAAATTTTTGCTCTTCAAATGTAAACCTCAATTATCAATACTTTTTATGCCAAAAAGAATTTTTAATATTTTCATACAAATTTATTTTCGGGAAAAAAAAGTATTTATGAAAGAAATGTAATTTAAATTACTTGAAAGCATTGTCAAGAATTGCATGTGTTTTTCGTCCCAATTTTAATCGGTGTACACTTTCCACTGAATAATTTTACATTTCTGTATTAAAATAAAAATGACAAATGTTTATAAAATTTTCCGATTGATTTTATGGTTTGTCAGGAGTTTTGTGAGTCGGCATTTGCGTTGTGTCCTGATTTTGATCTGTTTCACTAAATAATTTTAAGGACTGGGGAGCCCAGTCGGTTAAGGCGTTCGCCTTGCATGTGGAAGGTTTCAGGTTCGGGTCCGGGCATCGCCAAAATAACTGCCGACCTATAAACAGATCGTGCACCCAAAAATGTCCGACGAATAATACTTCGTTTAGAGGGAGTGCACGTTAAATATACTCCAAAAGGCCGACCGCTGCGTACGATGTCGCCCTTAACGGTTGATTTGGAAGCCTACTCAGGTGTCGGCTCGTCACCTGACTGTGGTTCTAAATTACGACGCCCGTCGCAAATCGCCCTCGTGTAGCTCTAGTGCGACAATTATTCAAAGTAAACTAAACTAAATAATTTCACTGTTCGGTATTAAAATATAAATGACAAACATTTCTTAAATTTGCCGAATGACTTTATGGGTTGTCAAGAGTTTTGTGAGTCGGCATTTGCTTTGTGTCAGGATTTTTATCTATTTCACTAAAAAATTTCACAGATCGGCAATCTGTATTAAAATAAAAATGACAAATGTTTATAAAATTTGCCGAATTACTTTATGGTTTGTCAGTAGTTTTGTGAGTCGGCATTTGCGATGTGTCCGATTTTAATCAGTGTACACATTCCACGAAACAATTTCACTGTTCGGTATTAAAATAAAAATGATAAACATTTTTAAAATTTGCCGAATCACTGTTTTGTCAGGAGTTTCGTGAGTCGGCAGTTGCGCTGTGTCCGGATTTTGATCTGTGTGCACATTTCACTAAAAATTTCACACTTCGGTAAAATTTGCCGAATGGCCATTTAAAAAAATAAACTTGGGGGGGGGGGGGGGGCGTGACGCCCCCTTCGCCCCCCGCTCGCGACGGCCCTGGTTGGACACTTATTTTTTAAAATAAATTTTTATATATTTTATGTATTTTTATGTTCACCAACACAATTAATAATAATAATTAGTGACCATTTTTATTTTAAATAACTATTTTTTGTAATTTAAAATTTTTTAGGTAAATTTTGATGTTTTTCGCCTTTACGATAGACTAACTAAAAAAATATTTAGGATTTCTTTAAAACAACTATAAATTAATAAATCTTCATTTGATACCTAGAAAATAGACTACAATCTAAGATATTTATCGCACCAATAAAAAGTTATGAGTTGTCAAAGCTAAGTTAAAGTTATGTACTTTTTTTTCTATCCTTTATGATAGTGTCATAATTTCTGTAATAATGCTTTAAATTACTAGTCTAGTCTATTCCCTAAATAATAGTATAAAAAATATGCACAAAAAATTTCTTAACATTCGGTTACGTACTTTTTGAGAAATATGGTTTGTCAAGAAGAAAATTTTCAAAAATTTCATTTTGCAGAAAACCAATTTAAAGTAAACTGTATAAAGGAGATTCATTTATGCAGAAAGAGAAAGATTATTTTATGCAGAGTCTATATAGAGACAGTTTTAGATTTCTTAAAAATATCCGCTATAATTTAAAATAAAAGAAAAATGTTAAATTTCATCAAAAATCCCAGCTAAGAAAAGCAGCAAAAAACCTTGAAAAAAATTGAAGGAAAGCTGCAGGAAAACTGCAGATATTTGGAACCAAAAACCTTCAAAAAAACCTTTATTTTCCCTTCATTCGAAAACCTGCAGGATAAGTGAAGGTTTTAGGTTCCAAAAACCTCAATTTTTCCATCACCAAAAAACCTTTATATTTCCTTCATTAAAAAACCTTTATAAAAACTGCAGGATTAGTGAAGTTTTAGGTACCAAGTTCCCTCACTTTTCCTTCATCAAAGCCTCCATTTTCCCTTTATCAAAAAACCTTAATATTACCTTTATTGGAAAAACATTTAAAAAACTGCAGGATAAGTGAAGATTTTGAAGTTGAGTTGTATTTATACCCAAGTAGGAAGGAAGGAGCACGGGATTTGATCTGGGGGTATTTGTGTAGCTGTTCAGCGCGCTACCAACTGCGCTATTGGAGCTTGCAAAATTGCTATTGAAATGCGAGTTTAAAGATAAAACATTATTTTAAGTGTACTTTAAAATATAGGTTAAAAAATAAACTCTAAAGAAAGGTAATAAAAAGTATAAGGTTAAATAATGGTATTTTTCAGCTTAAAATTTTAAGAGAAATTGCTGTTTTCATGTAGAACTGAAACGGCTAATTCTTTGTTTCTTTAGGATGAATCCTTCAGAAAAATTGCAGTTTTCTTTAAGAATAAAAAAAATCACATTAAAAAAGTTTTACAAACATGCAGTTATCCAGCTGAAACTCAGTTGCTGACTTTCTCAGTACAATACCTTTAAAAAACATTTTCCCTGCATAAAACCTTCATCTCTCTTCAAAAGCATTGTTTTTTTGCTGAAATTTAGTTGCTGAATTTTCATCACAATACCCTTTAAAGTACTGCAAGTTTAATGCTGAAAACATTTCCCTGCATCAAATCTTTATCTATCGACCGAAAGAAGCAGTTTTTGTGTTGAAATTTAGTTGCTGAATTTTTCATCATAATACTTGTAAAAGTACTGCAGGTTTTATGCTGAAAACATTTTCCTGCATAAAAGCTTTATCTCTCATCCAAAACATGCAGTTTTCCTGCTGAAATTTATTTGCTGAATTTTTCAGCACCGTACCCATATAAATACTGCAGGTTAAATGCTGAAAACATATCCCTTCATAAAACCTTCATTTCTCTTCAAAAAACCTGCATTTCTGCATTTTCCATGCAGGTTTTTTGCTGATTTTTTTAGCTGGGATGGTCATTTTAACGTAGTCGGGTACCTCGTTGAACAAAGAAATCTAAAACAAAGTTAACATTCCTACTTACAAGTTTGGAAACGTTTTATTAAGACAATTTATACCTAGGATCTAATGCAAGTAAAGTTTTATTAATTTATACTATATTTTATAGCAGAAAGTTTCACACAAAAAAACTAACCACACACCAAAAGTAAGAAAATAGTTAAGATAAGCCTTTAAAAAACCCTTATCATTTAATACTGTTTACTCAGATTGGGCAAATTTTTCATGACTTATAATTAATTATGTTTGATAAACTAAATGACAATTTTGATTAAAATGAAAATTTTTAAACCGAATAAAACTTTCTACCTCATAGCAATGCAAACAATCTAAAAAATGATTACACATTCAAATTTTCATAGGTTTGATGCAAGATTTAAAAACTTGGTGCACTTTTGAAATATTAAAAATTCAATCAAATTGTTTATTTAATATATAAGATTTATATTTATTTTGAAAAAATACTTTTTA
>JAFNEN010001828.1:0-22387 GCA_019343175.1 Oedothorax gibbosus
AAAAGGATTTAAAGTCACTAAAAGATTCCAAAATGCAGCTAGTATTTTTACGATATTTTTTTGTAATTTTGGAATTAAATGGTATTTTTTCGTAATATTTTTCTCCTTAAAGTGGCAGCAACACTGGCCATTTTGCCCTCGTATTTGGCCTCCATGCGCTTTTCGTCGTTAGCATTGGAGGTCACGTTTCTGCCAATCTAATACTTTGACTATGATATCTATGAGTGATAATCACTTTTCAACACACGTGACTTATACTTGAGAAAATACAATTTTGCATTTTACTAGAGCTAAATTGTTTCGTATTTACTTTATTCTTCATTTACACGGGATTTTAAAACATTACACCCGTTACTTGGTTAGTTATTCAAACTTTTTACGTTTTTAGGGATTAGATTCAAAAGTTTTGTACTCTATTTCAGCTATTTTTGGACAGAGTCACTTCCTTTTTATGAGGAAAGAAAAAATACCTGCAACATTTGAGCTGCTGGTTTATGTAAATTCACTAGATTCAATATCCGATTCCACGGAAACTCGATTGAATTTTTTTACATGACATTTAACAATTCCCGGTTTTGATTTGTCAAAGTTATAAATGTCTCTCGCATGATTTCCCTTGATTGTTTTCTAAAATTAACATTGCGATCGTCAATGGCCTTTGTTCAGTTTGAACTCTTTTATATTTTCTCTTATTTAATTACTCACCACTAAGAAACAATAATGAATATGAAAAGACGTTTTTTCTGTAACTCATAAATAATTTTTTGCAAAAATTTTATTGACTAAGTTAGCTAAAAATTTTTTAAAAAAATCTGCTAGCAAGTAATTATCCCAATTTTAATAATAAATTTTAAGTAATAATTTTGACTAACTTTTTAAAAACAATTTGAGAGTGCCCATAGAATTTTATGCAATTTCAAGTTTGTAATGTGTTGGTTGGTTGGTTGGTTGACATATATTTTCAAGCTTGTGTGCTTGGTCACAAAGACCCGCTTATAAACCATCGTCAAGAAGGACGGACACGACATACACACACATATAAGACAGATGCTGCCATCTATCGCCACCTCCACAATTTAGACATGTCCCTGAAGGGGAGGTTTTGTAATGGGTAAACATCGATTGTTTCTCATTAATACTTAGCTTTATAAACCTGGGGTTGCACGGGAAGTATCCATATTAACGGGAGAGAATCCATAATTTTCAGATTATAAAAATACACCAAAAACTGAAAAAAAATGAATTATTAGTTAAGCAGATTAGTTAAGGTTATTAAATTTTATTAAATTCATATAGCGGACGTCACCATCTAAAAAGATGTTTTAGGATCTAACAACGTTTAGTTACATAGAAAAATTATTGCTGCAAAAAGAAAATTGATTTTGGTTTAAAAGAAGCTATGAAAAAAGAAAAAAATGGCGGTCTTGAAAATCCTTATTTTTTAGTTTTATAATTATAAAAGAAATGCTCTCACATACACAAAAAAAAACATTCCAAACAATAAGTTCAGAAAATAAAAAAAAAGTTTAAAAAATTTAATATGGCGAAAGAAGCCATCTCGAAAACTTAAAAAAAATAACCCCCGCAATATTCTGATTCTATACATCAAACTCTACAAGAAAAGCAAGACTATCAAACGTATTGTTATTGTATTAAATTTTAGGTATTTTCCAATATATTAACTCATCTATATTATTTCCACGTTGATCCTGCATGCGCGCTTCTCTGTAAGACGTGTATTAGAAAGGTAAAACAACATTCGCAGAACCACTGCGAAGCAGTGAAAACTTAATTTAAAACCTAGTAGTTCAAGTGGCTATTGCTTTAGCAATAGGGTACTTGACTAAAATTGTTTATTGGCTTAAAATATTCTTATGCCAAAATATTAGACCCGTATTTTTTCTTTTTTTCAAATATCCCATAATAAGGGGAGAAAATGAATTTTAAAATTAGGACGAAAAATCACTCCCGAAAACGCTTTGTGGTTGTCACGTGGTATCTATGATGTCACTAGTAACTATAAACAAACTTTAAAACACCATTTTGGAATCTACTTTAAGCAAATTTGAACTATCCGCTTCTGTAAAACCTCCACCCATTATCTATATAATTCTTATTTTAATAGTAAGTTAGATTAAAACCAGTTTAATTACAAATAAAATAACATCACACCGGTTTGTTTATACATACTAGTGACGTCAGCCAAATCAACGTGTTTGGGATCACGTGACGTACCGATGAAAAAAAAGCCATTTGAAAATGATTTTTATTAAATATTTAAAGAATTATTTTGCAAAAAAATATATACGTTTGTTATATTTCGTTTCAAACTATAATTTAATTAATATTGGAAGGTATTTTAGCGATACTGTCAAGTACCCTGTTGTATTTTTTATGGTTATGAATATTTTAAAAAAAATTACGTTCTCAAACAAAATAAATAAATAAATTTGAAAAAATGCGAAACGTGTAAATTTGTAATAGTTGTTGTATTAAGTTTTCAATACAATAAGCAAATACACTAAGAGTTTTATTAAAATTAAAGAAGGTTTTGCCATACAGGTGAAATGATATATTTAAAATTTAATGTTTTTCAAAATTTTCCACAAAAAGGGATTTTCTCGCCAAATATGGTGACCTTTTGCAGCGCGATTTGACTGCCTGCAACCGCACGTCCTAAAGGCAATCAATATGAGACATAGGAGGGCGCCATCTATTGGTAGAAAAATACAACAGGAAATAAAATACAATTGCATTATGTTAATCCGAAGAAAACTAAGTAGTATTTTTGCAAAATTTAAAGTTTTCTGTTTAAAATTTATTTTGTAGGATTTGGATACTACACCAAATTATAAAATTATATTAAGCCTTGACATTCAATATTTATTTCCTTATCCATATTGAATTGATAAATAGGCATGGTTTTCCTATTATTTTTTTAGATATTTTGAAAAAGTATTTTACTATGTCAAACAAAATATATTTTAAGCATACAAACGTTTTGTAAATTTAAAAGTCCCAAAGTGATCTCATATCTCAAAGTGATATTTCTGCTGATTTTTAGTTAAATGGTTCACATTTGAATTTATCATATAGTAGCCAAAATCTGCGTTGGAGGTTGTTCAATTTTAGGTTTGGGTGAAAGATCAGGTGTTATATCGTCACTTGACCGCGGTTGAAAAATACGAGTCGTCAGCATGACTTTTTTATGGCTCCACTCAGATGCTAGGAAAGCCAACTTTAAGCGCACAAACAAAAATGAAATTGCAAATGATTTTTTAAAGTAAAACGGAGTCAAGCCCATAGAAAGATTTTCTTGCTCACTTCTCTCTAAAATGCTGGAAGGAAGAAGCGCAGAGGAAAATTATCTGATAGAATCATTCCCTTAAAATATTCAAATAGTTTCGATAAAATTTTGGTAGTTGGTTCTTAGGGGGTAGGTTTGGAACATATATATTCCGGCTTGTGTGCTTGATCAGAGACCCGCTTATAAACCATCATGAAGTAAGACAGTCGCAGAAAGAATTTTTTTACTGATACATAGAGAGAAATTACACCCAGGGCGAAGGCGGGAATCGAACCCGCAACCGGTACAGTGCGCAGACTGTTAGCGTAGGCAGCTATCTTAACCACTAGGCCATCCGGGCCCCCAGTTGGTTCTTTTTGTCGTACCACGATTTTATTTCCGGGGCAATGAGCCGAGGGAGCAACAAATGGAGTCTGGTCCCCTCAGCATTAGTTTGCGATTGAGACAATAAAATCAATTAATGACACACACGGAAAAAAAAACAGAGTTCCCTCTCGATCGATTAGTGCAGGTTAAACGCATGTTTGCTGGATAAGTAAAATAACCTATATATTGGTTGGTTGACATATATTTTCAGGCTTGTGTGCTTGGTCACAGAGACCCGCTCATAAACCATCGTCAAGAAGGACGGACACGACATCACACACATACAAGACAGATGCTGCCATCTATCACCACCTCCACAATTTAGACATGTCCCTGAAGGGGAGGGAAATGGTCTCCAGGGACCTGTACCCGTGGGAAACTGCGCAATGACCGCCCACAGGACTCTCGGACCCAACAGATTTAACGAGCACGTACTCCGCATATACTCAGTAGGTCTTCAGTGGTACCGGGACTCGATCGCGAGACCGAGACGCTGACCACTAGGCTCCCTACGGCTCCCTGCTTGTATGGACTTAAACACTTGCAATTAATGCCTTGCAATTTTGATGCCAGATAATTTTTTTTCTTCCTCGCGTAGTGAAAACTATGCAATCAGGTGATGTACCGTCACTTGACCATGGCTTAAAAACTAGGAGTCATAGGCGTAACCTTCTAAAAGCATTACTCAAGGGCTAGAAAAGGCACCTGTAAGAGTTCAAACTAAAATCAATTTCAAATGAATTTTAATGTAATACGAGGCTCCAAGTCCATGTAAAGAGTTTCATATAGGCTTCTTTCTCTGAAAAATGCTGGAAAAATAAGAGTAGAGGAAAATTATCCAATAAGTTGATTTCTTTTTACACTTGGGCATTCAAATTATGTCGATAAAGTTCTGGCAGTTGGTTCTTTTTGTTGTCTACGATCCTGTTTCTGGGGCAATGAGCCGAGGGAGCAACAGATGGAGTCTGGTCCGCATTCGTTTGCGATTGAGACAATAAAATCAATTAATGACACACAGAAGGAAAACAGAGATCCCTCTCGATCGATTAGTCCGGGTTAAGTATCTTTTTTTCTGGTTTAGGTTTAGTTTGAATTATCGTCGCACTAGAGCAACACGAGGGCTATTGTCGATGGGCGTCGTATTTTAGAACCACAGTCAAGTGACGAGCCGACACCTGAGTAGGCACCCAACGCAACCGTTAAGGGCGAAATCGTACGCAGCGTTGGGACTTTTGAACATATTTAACGTGCATTCCCTCTACACGGGGTATTATTCGTCGGACATTTTTGGCTGCACGGGCCGTTTATAGGTCGGCAGTTATTTTGGCGATTCCCGGACCCGAACCTGGGACCTTTCGCATGCTAGGCGAAAGCCTAACCGACTGGGCTCCCCAGCCCCCTTTTTTTCTGGACAAGTAATTAAATTATCTATTCAGTTTGTTCATTTTTTCATATGGTGAAGACCCTGGTTGCGTGTTTACGGCCCCATCTCATGGACTTAAACCCGTTATACCTTTAACTTCAACATATTGGGGTCTGTCTCAACAAAAAGCTCTAGAAGAACATTGTATGTTTGAACTGCAGTCACAGATGACGAGAACGGCACCTAAACATTCAATTCAACTTAAAATAGGCATCGAAAAGTGGAAGGAACGTGAACCAGCTTCTATACATAGAGCTTTTTAATGATTGAACTCTTTTATTACATCCACTAAGTGTTTAAAAGTAAGTAATAATATTAAACGCACTTGGTATTAGCATAGTTGGTTTGGGGTTTTGTAACTGGTTCACGCTAGCACGATTGTATCAGTCATAATCTTTCTGAGCGGGCCCCCAATAAGGGTAACTTCGTACGTGGAGTAGAGACTTAGAATCATCTTTAAAACTCACTCTCTCTACACTCTTAAAACAAAAGAGTGAAATCCACTCTTATAGGGGAAGTGCATTTTCGGCACGGAAAGGAGTGGAAATTAACTCAGACTGAGTTAAAAGCGCTCGTTTGTTTTAAGAGTGTACGCAGAGTATTATTCATAGCATATAGTTCATTCAATATAAGGTGCAACCTGGAATAAACAAAAACAACGGGGCATTTGGCCAGATTGTATGCGAAACCTCAAAAAATAGCCAACTGCTTAGAATTATAAATTCATTAAATCAACTGAACGAATGCTGTTACTTAAGGTGCCACCGCATCTTTAAATATACTGAGACTTCAACTCATAAAGACATAATTATAAAAATTAAAAAAATCAAAATTAATAATTTCCAAACTAAACAATCAAAGATTTCCAATATCATTTATCAAATCAAGTTACAGATTTAATAAAAAAAATTACCCCATTAAAATAATCGGTCTCAGAGAGACTGTGAATGATTATTCAATAATTACCTGTTGGATGAATTTCGCTGTGGTGGATTAATAAAATTGTACCTGGCATTGCTTCAAAATACGTTTTCATAAATATAAAGCAGAAATTAACCTCAAAAAGTTGTACATCAATGCAGATGGATCTGCTTCACAGTTGCTTAGAGTCAAAGAGTTCTATAATAGGGTAGAGACTGAACCTGGCAACAGCACCATGGACCAACACGGAGACAATATAGGGTGGCATGTGGGGCCCGATGGCCGAGCGGTTTGGATCGCAGGCCATAATGCTAGCAGTCCGCGCTCTGTAATAGGTGCGGGTTCGATACCCGCCTTTGCCCTGTGTGTACTTCCTTTCTCAGTATCAAAATTATAAATTAACTAACACTTTTGCCACTCTATTCGGGCTCCGTAGTGAGCCATGGCTGCCGATGGCAGCTCAGTACGAGTCGTTCCTCTACCCTACTATAGAACTCTCTGCTTAGAGTAAAAAAAACACATAAAACTGCGTACTACTTATCGTAGCTGCATGTTAAGGCTGGCTGCACTCGTTCGGTTTCCCATTGTACAACTGGCTCGTCACTTGACTATGGTTCTAATGCAGTGATAATTCAAACTAACCTAATGGACAATTGAAAAGGCCACGTTTATGTGGACGTCACAGCTACGTTAAAAATTGTCTTATATCCTACAAACGAAGGTCATAAATTACGACCCCCGCCTTCAATGGTCCTTGTATAGCTCTAGTGCGACGATAACTCAACCTAACCTAACTCACAAGCAAACCTCTCTCTCTGTTTCTTTTTAAATCTCAGATTCAGGGGTGGCCTAGTGGGTTTGATTACAGTCCATTACGCTAACAGTTTGCGCAATGTACCGGGTGCGGGTTCGATTTCCGCCTTCGCCCTAAAAGTGTACTTTCTCTGTGTCAGTAAAAATTCTGTCTGTCTTACTTGATGAAGGTTTATAAGCGGGTCAAGCACACAAGCCGGAAAATACGTGTACTAACCTATCTCAGATGCAACCTTATAATACCAATATGACAATGGGTGTAATTAGAGATATAATTCGGGATTATGATCACTTTAGCAATAATTAATTAGTGTCAATTGGACAGTTTGACAGTCGAGAGGCCCTAAGTGAAATGAACGATTGTATTTTGCTAATGCGTCTGAATTTAAAAATTATTTGTCTGACGTAAGAATTAGATTTGAAATTGGCTTGAATGAGTTGACGTATCCTTCCAGCTTGCATCCCTGTTCTTCCTTCGATCGGTGCTTTGATTGGTGCTCTGTTCTCACGTGACATTGATTCACTAATCTTGTCTCGAGAATGCATTTATTTTCATTCATCGTATCTTTTGCCGCTCAAGACATGAAACAAGCCATTATGTTTACTTTTACGTGAGTTTTCAGTTCAAATTTTTTGAAGACTCATTAAAACTGCTCAAGCCGACTCGGCGGCGCAACATTAGGGAGCTAGCATTTGGAGCCTCTGGGTTCGGGTTCGAATTCCAGTAAGGCATTGATGTTTGTGTTTGTCGAGTATATGCGGAGTACGTGCTCGTTAAATCTGTTGGGTCCGAAAGTCCTGTGGGCGGTCATTGCGCAGTTTTCCCACGGGTACAGGTCCCTGGAGACTATTTCCCTCCCCTTCAGGGATATGTCTAAATTGTGGCACCTTTTCTTATATGTATGTGTATGTCATGTCCGTCCTTCTTGACGATGGTTTATAAGCGGGTCTTTGTGACCAAGCACACAAGCCAGAAAATATATGTCTACCAACCAACCAACTGCTTAATTTATACGATATAAAGATAGTTTGCTTTGGTTGAATTGACGTCTCACTAGGGCTAGACGTAGCTGCACGAGGGCAATTTTCGACAGTCTTCGTAACCCTGAACAGTAATAAAGACGAATTGGGTATATTATTAAAGCTTAAAGCGGCATCGTACGTGTCGTAAATACATTTGAAATAGTCAAAATCGTCGGCTCGAGGCTGCGTACGTTTAGATCTTAAAATATTGGTTAGGTCTACCCATTTGTCATTAGGTCTACCCACTCGTCACTTTATGTAGGTAGGTTGGTACGTGTATTTTGCGGTTTGTGTGCTTGATCAGAGACCCGCTTATAAACCTTCGTCAAGTAAGACATACACGGACAGAATTTTAGTGACACACAAGGAGAAAGTACATCCAGGGTGAAGGCGGGAATCGAACCCGCACCCGGTACAGTGCGCAGACTGTTAGCGTAATGGGCTTGCGATCAAACCCACTAGGCCACCCGACCCTTCTCGTCACTTTATTTTGGTTCTTAATTTCGACACCCGTCGCTAATAGCCCTCGTGTAGCTCTTGTACAACGTTAATTCATTTCAACTCGGTTGTGTTTTTCGCTGGACCCCTCAAACCCAAGTGTATCTCTTCCATTCAAAGAGTTCTATAGTAGGGTAGATGAACGACTCGTACTGAGCTGCCATCGACAGCCATGACTCACTACGGAGCCCGAATAGAGTGGCAAAAGTGCTAGTTAATTTATAATTTTGATACAGAGAAAGGAAGTACACCCAGGGCAAAGGTGGGAATCGAACCCGCACCTGTTACAGCGCACGGACTGCTAGCGTTGTGGTCTGCGATCCAAACCATTCGGCCATCGGCCCCACATGCCACCCTATATTGTCTCCGTGTTCTCACCAAGTGTATCTCATCCATTCCTTTTATAGTTCTAGTGCGATTGTAATACAACCCAAACCATTCTTAATCCCTTATCTATACCTTTATTGAACTGAAGTATAATAATGATTCTCCGGCCTTTGGCTCCAACCCGGCGCACTTTCTCGCCAACGCAATCCCGGCAGTCCTATGGATTCTCTCTTCGCGCTGCCGCTAGTTCTTTTTCCTCCCGTGTTCTATTCCAACGTTCGACTTCTCACGTTCCACATTCGATCGCGCTCATCACATCTAACGAGGATCTCACATTTCACACGGATTTCTGAAAATCTCCTACATTCGGCAATACCAAGGTGAGTGTGTTCTTTTAGAATGTGGTTTTGTGTTAGTCTGAGAAAGATTCCGTCTTGATTTTGGCGACAAAAGAGGTGGAAAAGGTGTAGACGTTGCATGGAGTGTTTTGATAGTGTGTGTTCTGAAAACACGCCGATCGGTTCGATTTGGAGCCAAGTCGTCCTAAAAAGGGACGTGGACGTTGATATTTAATATGAAAAATTTCTTCTTTTAGAATAAAATGTATTTTAAAAAATTAACCTAAGTTATACGATTATTAGACTTAGTAAGTGGGACGTTGGTGAGAAATTGTCTTGCTTCAGATGTCTAAAATATTTTTTAAAAGTAATGATAGTATTGAAACGTCATATGTGGGATGTCTAATTTTATTTTAGAAGTTATAAATAGAACATTGTTGTTAAGAGTATTTGATTTAAGACACGGACGTTTTTAAGACACGTATTTCTGTAGATGGCTTATATTCGGCAACGAAAAGATAATAACGAAGAAGAAATCTTAAAACACATTATAAAAAATACATTAAACTATCTTATTGTGTTCAGAATGAAAGACGTATATGTTACGTAAAGTGATTTGATGGGGTTATCTTAAAAAACGAATGGTTCTATTCTGGCTAAAATCGTCCGAAAAAGAAACTCTAGAAACTCTTAAAAGAAAGAATGAATATTTGTAACAATATTACGCTATATTAACATCTTATGGGGAAAAAACAGCGACGTAACATATTTGGGTTCAAGACGTAATTTGTAAAATATTAGTGTTGACAACTTATTTATAATGTCTAAAATTTGTTTTAAAGGTAATAAACATAACCCTATTATTAGGACATCTTATTTAGAACATCTAAAATGTCTTTAAAATGTTTCAAGTCACTTTTTTTTTGTTAAAAGTCTACTTTAGAACACATTAAATCTTAAGTGTATTATTTAAATCGAGCAATAATATTAGAACGACTTATTTATGTATAAACCAGTCTATTATTCTTTAAAATTCTAAATGATTTTTTATGTAACAAATATTACTTGTCAATTTGATTAAAGTTATTGTCTTATTAAAGCTAACTAAGCTAAGCTATTTAAACTAACTAAAGCTATTTAAGCTAAGACAATTGTATCGACGTTTGTAGTTTTTTTTAAAAAATTGATTGTTTTTTTTTGTTGGTTATTCTGAATTAAGAAAATTTGTGCAATGCAAAAATATCTTTCTAAAATATTGTTCATATCTACACTGCTCAAAACAATTAGGGGTGAACTTTGCTTACTTTTGTTTACCCTTTCAGTTCCAACTTATTACTTTTTTTATAAAAATCTAAAATTTGTGAAATAGATTCATTATTCATCCAGAATGAAATGGTATAACTTTTGAATAAATTAAAACAATATTTTTTTCAAAAAATTTATTTGTAAAAAAAATAGTAAAATCAATTTTTAAGCATCTAATGCAAGCGTGAAGAATTTAGGGTCAATTTATACCATAAAATTTTGTGGGAGTGAATTATATTTTACCATGTTTTTCATATTTTTAATTAAAACAAACGTTATTTAATTCTTCAAAATACATTATTCTTCTATTTAACGATACATAAGTTTGAGTTCAACTCAGTGAGAAAAAAAAAATCGGTGGGAAAAGGTTTAAACCATGCGTTCCCCTAATTGTTTTGAGCAGTGTAGTATCTAACACTACGTTACTATTAAGCTGAATCTCCTAATTTTGACAAAAGGTAATAATTCATAGGAAACGTGTGTTTGTTAATTTGAATTATTTAGAGTCGGTTGAGGTATTTATTACCACAATGGAGGGATAGAGTTAATAGCTTTATTTAAGGGGATACGGTACCCAAAACATTATTTCAAGAAATAATAACATAAACTTGTAAATTATAGTGGTTTTATATAATGTTCACTCTAAATAAACATTTTCTAGCAACAAAAACATATTTACAATTATTTTTTCATATATTTTTTAAAAAATTTAAAATTTTGAACTTTTTTTATAACTCTACTCATTTTTCAATTTTGAGAATAACTCCACCAAACTTTTAGTTTTTTTTAAAAAATTGTTTGTTCAAGTACTGTGCATGGATTTTAAAATGTGAGATACAGTTAAAAAGTAACATGC
Organism: Oedothorax gibbosus; assembly: GCA_019343175.1. Lineage (NCBI taxonomy): Eukaryota > Metazoa > Arthropoda > Arachnida > Araneae > Linyphiidae > Oedothorax > Oedothorax gibbosus. The sequence goes on from JAFNEN010001828.1 coordinate 11,178, forward strand.
ATTTATACTGAAAAGCTTAAAAAATCACAAAAAAAATTACAAATTATTGAATTCAACATATTTTTTAAAAACATCTATACATAGTTATACCTTATTCCATGCACAATTTTTTGCACCATTTATATAAGAACAAAGGTTAAAAATTTCAAAATTCTAACTTAATTAGAAAAAAAACCTTAGGGATTTATTAAACACAAGAATTGAAAAACGCGAAACAGAGAAAAAAGTTTGAAAGCAAACGAAATACGTATTCAAACTTTAGGAATGACTCCAGAAAATATTTAATAACTTTTTGTCTACAGAAGATATCATTATGAAACTTTCAGTAAATGTTCAGAAAAATATTGTGAATAATAAGAAGTAAAAACTGAAAAATCGATATTTTTATCAATTTTTGGGTAACGTATCCCTTAAGATTTTATATTTAATCTTGGATCTATATTTTAAGTTTTTTCGAAATATACGCATACAAAATTTAGTTATAATTTTAAATAAAAGAGCACTATTTTCAATTATTTCTGTCAGTAATACTTTAACTACTATTTCATAGAAAGCAACAAACTAATTTTTACCTACAGAAAATTTCAAATAACGTACCACGTCTGTGTATACTCAAAAGATAACGAACTGTATTTTATCACTAAAACTATTTAATTTTCTGACTTTGGCTACAAATATATAAATCTATTTTTCAAAAGTAAATAAGCAAAAAGATTTCCAATTTAAACTCGCTACTGAATGCATAATGAAACAGCAGTTAGTATTATATAACACGGTAATTTTAAAAAACCAAAAAGTAAATAGTTATGTTGTATTTTATATAAAAAAAAGTCGTTTAATGGCAACAATTTAGTTTTTGTAAAGATAACAAAAATACAAATAAAACCTTTAAGATCATTAATTTAAGGTGAATAAAACCAAACTTTGCTGTAATAAATAAACCAAATAAATTAATAAAAATAAATCGAATAGATTCTTAGTGATACAAGTATGTAAAGTAAGAGATTTCCAATTTAAGTTTTATTCAAAGAAGTTAAGCTGGTAACAAAATGAGTCAATAATTTCGCTAAATATAGAATAGACGTTAAGTGAAATTTTAAGATTAATCCTGTAGAATTTTAAATAGTCATTTTGTGGCATTTCTTTTCTTTGTAAAGTAAACAAAAATAATAAAACTCCTTTGAGAATTTGTCTTTATGCTTTAAATTAATTTAAATCAAATTTCGGCGAATTGCCTACCATTTTACAGCAAAATTAGAAATTGAATTTATGAAAAATCAACTTTCTTTGAAATTATTATTTTTTTAGTTATTTTTTTCAGAAGATTAAACCTATGTAAATTGATGATTTATTGATGAAAAGTATGATTTAAAATTTTATTTAGTTTTTTTTAACAATCAAATTGCTGAAAAAAGCTGTGAAATCGTATCCAAAATTAGTATGTAAGCAACATTTCCATTTTTAATAAAATATGAGATCTTTAAAAAAAAATTAAAATAAAATTGTAAAAATAATTTCTTTTTATGTATTCTTATACAAATTTAGATTTTGTTTTACTGATCGTAAACTATGAAAACTGTTTCATTTAATACTTATTTTGGGTATTTTTAATTAAAAATTTTATATTGTTTTAAAGCCCAAAACAAATTTATTGAACGCGTTATTTTTTTTTGTTTATTTACAATTTTCTTTTTTGAAAAAAATTTGAACATTGCTTTATGATTGTCTGTCTGAAACTACTGTACATCATGTACTAAAAGGCTTAAAATTTTGTTCAGAAGTTCCTAGTTTATGTCGGACGTCATAAGGTTTTTAGAAAATAGCGCATGCGCAAATGGCAGCTATACTATTGGACATTGATGAAATTATCTTATAGGGTAAATAGTTATCTTTAAATAAATTGATATAGTGAGTAGTAATTGTCAAAGTCGTGTTAGTGTTACACATCCATAGCTTTTTTTTTAAAAAATCATTGTGCGTTTTTATAGTTATAATTAAAAGCATGAACTTCTTCCTAACTAGTTGTAAAATAATAAATTGAAGAAATTACACACAAAAAATAGTTTTAGAAATAAGATACATGGTTAATTAACTATTATAATGAATGTTTTTCGATAAAAAGTTCAAAAACGTATTATTAAATATTTAAACATCATTATACCGAATGGTATTTGTTGTAATTACTTTAGAACTAGTATGCATATTATATTCTAAAAGAATACGAAATACCTTTAATAATATTTTTAAAATGTTAGTATTCATGTTATGTTAAGAGATTTTCGTTAAACGTCAAAAGCTATTTTGCACACTAATTAAATAAATCAAATCTATTTCTGGTATTTTCGACATTTTACATCGATTTTTTTTTATTGAAAATAATAAATATGATCGTTATTGAATTCTTTATAATTATTTAAATAAAAGGTTTTAAGGTGAATATATAAGTACATATATTATAAAAAATGCTTAAACTACTTCGGTATGTAAATCCAACAAGTAAAAGTTAAAAATAATGAAATGTTTTCTAGATAAAGATAGATAATATATTACTGAAATGAGTAATTCCAATAATATATTATAATTCCTTTTTTAAACATAATTGAATAGCAATGCTCTTCACAAAATTATATATTTTAAAGTACGTAAAACACGCATTAAATGCTGATTATTTATTCATGGATTGACAAATATTGCTCGGATATCCTTCCGAAAGATCCTCCTAAGATTGCAAAAGTTTATTTTAACCACTAATAAACTTGAATTGGTTTGCGCTTTTTCAAAAAGAACTAATCGGGAAAACCTTATTCGTCATACAAAAATATAGTTAATTATATTTAACTAGAAAAAAAATACGCAAAACAAACGTTTCTGTGTGGCACACTGTTAGTTACTGCCACTTACTCACAGATTTTCTTATTTTAATATCGGTTTTTGTATGTTTTTTATAGAAGATTTAAGTAATATATTGTATCATTTTTTTGAGTAAAAGCTAACCTTTCACCGAGTAAACTGAATAAGAGAATGACGCCACTTTTTCAACGATGGGGGGGATAACCCTCTATTGTAGTTCTAGCTCGACGGTTTTCAACTATACCAAGGCAAATAAGATGCCACGCATATGTGCTACTTTTATTCGTAAGTACATAAAAATAAAATTATTTGCATATAGGGTAGGGTAGGATAGGTACATATATATTCCGACTTGTGTGCTTGATCACAGACCCGCTTATAAGCCTTCGTCAAGTAAGACACACAGAAAGATTTTTTACTGACACAGAGAAAGGAAGTACACCCAATGCACAGGCGGGAATCGAATCTGCACCCGTTACAGCGAGCAGACTGCTATCGTAATGGTCTTCGATCCAAAACACTAGGCCATACGGGCCCCTTGCATAGATATAAATTTTATTTTCCTCGTGCATATGAAATTGGTTTTTGAATTGATAGTTACGAAAATTATATTTTATTTATTTGATTTGTCCCAGTGCCCAGTGGGTAAAGGCGGTTGCTTTGCATTCGAAATGTCCCAGATTGGTTCCCAGGCATTGCTAAAAATATCTGCTGACCTATTTACGACTTGTGCAGACAAAACCCAACGAATAATGTCCGCGTTTAGTGAGTGCACGTTAAATATTCTCAAAATTCTCGACGCAACGTACGATAATGCCCTTAAAAGATGCGTTGGATGCCTACTCATGTGCCGTATCGTCTCTTGATTGTGACTCTAAAATATGTCACCCATCATCTATACCCTTTTGTAGCTCTAGTGCAACGATGCTTCAATTCAAGTCTTTATTTCAACGCCCGAGCCATTTTAGTGCAAATTTAGTTCCTTTTTGGTTACAGTTCAGCAGGCTAAAGTACCTAGTAAACGGAAGGTGTTCTTTCCCCAATGTTGTCGACTGTCTGTACTCGCCGCCAACCAAATTAGAACACGTTAGGGATGGCGGTTTTTCAGAAAAAAAAACGGTGTTTCAAAAACCGTTTTTTTTGCAACGTCGGTAAAACCGACCCGGTTGTATCGAACCTTAAAAAACCGGTTCTATAAAACCGTTTTTTCCGTCAAAACCGAGGGCAAAAAACCGGTTTCGATTTTCCATCCCTAAAGTGTAACAAATAAGGGTGGCGGGAACTATACGCGAATCGAGCCTATATATTTCGTAACTCTAGAATCAATAAAAATCCATTTCGAGATATAGTCACTTGGTTCTTTTTGGAGTAAACACGGTCCAATTAGTGTTTGTAGATTTCCCGAAAAGGGATTATACTGACTTTAGATATTCGTTTCTCGAAATACATCTGGGGAATTTCGAAATTGTTTTCTTTCAATTTACCCACTCATAACTATATTTTGAAATTGGCTTTTTTGCTATTTGAATGAACCACAGAATTGATTCTATTATTCAATATTTGAAGTAAGTCTAGTCTATCTCTAATCATTTGTGGCAGAAGTGGAAATATTTTTATGAGTTTCGAATTAAATAAACGCTGATATCGCTGTGAAAATAAGATTAAAAAAATAATAGTGGTTTATTTTGTCCGAATTCTATGAAAAGGGCTTTTAATTATTTAAAAATGGTCTAATTGTTTTCATTAATTTCATTTCATTGTAATTAATGTAAATTTATAATTTACATAGTTATTGTAATAGTTTTTTTATGAGACAGACATTGAAGGCTCCAGTGATCCAAATAAACAATTTTTTTTTATCTTTACCAACTTTTTAATCCAACTTTTTTTTAATTCACTGAATATCCGTAATAAATATAATATGAAAAACTCATTCATATCCAACACAATTTTCTAGTTTTGCAATTTCAAAACGGTGTTTGGGACTCCATAGAAATAATAATTCAGAAAAACAAAATTGATTATAAGATAACCTGGAATATCGGACAAAATTAGTCATCCATTGTAAAACTAGGGATTTTGTAAAATTAGGGATTAGGATACTCCCAAAATATGTTACTATGCACATTTTGTTGCCAACAGATTTTTTTTTGCTATAGCTGCAATTAATACTTTTGTGATAAACGATATCTGTTTTTCATTAGCAAATAACTATTTTACTGAATACAAATACAAAATTTGTCGACCAACAACAGGCCAGAGGCCCAGCAAGGTTGGGCCAAAATAAATCTAATACTTTACCAGTTCCACACTATCAAGATTCTTTCTTAAAATCTTCTACTCTCTTCGAATGCACAAAATAATCTGGTAAAGTATTCCACGCATTGACAACTCTATTATAAAAATAATTTTTTCTTTCTTCCCTTCTAAAGCATGATTTATTCAATTTCTGATCATGTCCGCTGGTCCGGCTATTTAAGGTAAAACCTAAGCCCTCCATGTCTCCCTGTTTTATGAACTTGAAACTTGAATAACTGTATTAAATCACCCCTAGCTCTCCTGTTTTGGAGGGAATACATGTTTAAAGATCTTAATCTGTTATCATAAACAATACCAGATAGACCCTTAATCATTTTTGTAGCCCTATGCTGATTTTTTTCAAGCAACTCTATATCTTTTCTGAAGAAGGGAGACCAAAACTGAACAGCATATCCAGATGTGGTCTTACCAATCCCTTATACAATGGACAAAACCACAATGGACAAATCACAAACTCTCTAAAACGACTAAAGACCGCGACTCTGAAATACGTATTATTGATATGCGTCGATAGAGAGCTGTATCGGACTTGTGATTATTTCCCGGCATACACTGGTCCCTCGAAAGCGCATTCGCACCGGATTGGACCATGATTCCTCCTCCATGAAGATGTACGTCATCTAATACAGCTCAATTGTATGACTGATGTACCTACAACCCACGTTACCTCAATTCCCCCCCCCCCCCAACAACATACCTTTCATACCAACAGGGAGGGGGGGGGGGGATCTATAACGATAAAACGAGAGGGGAATACAGAAAACGCCGCTTCATTAAATTATATATCTCTTGTACTATTTTTCAATTCAATATAGGATTCGGTTTTTTTTTAGGTTAGTCGTTATTATGAAGTTATTACGTTATACAAGATGACAGCAAACGTTCGTTTTGACAGCAGTTACAAAACATCTACGCGCGACTTATGCATTTTTTTTTAACTCTTAAATAACAATAATTTACCCGTAAAATAACAATAATAACCGATCTACCGGACTAATAACAAAAACTTCATTTTTAACTGTATTTCAGCAACAAGTATTTATTTATTGTAATTACAACTATCACTGTTTTATAACGAAATTGCACTGAAAAAAAAATGTTTTACATTGCGATAAAATATCTAAAGTAACAGAACGGGCAAAACTTTGTTCAAATAGTTTCATGAGTAGTATGTAAATAATTTATTTAAACTATTAGGACACTTACTACTAAAACAAATTGTATTAAAATGTCTTCAAGCTCTTTATTTGTTAAAAATAATTATTTAAAGAGTGGTAACATAGTAGGCAATTTTTTTATTTTTTTTAAAAAAAAACCTAAATTAGGTCACTAAGAATGAAATTAACTTGTACACATTTTTGTTGAATTTCATGACACAAGAGAGTGATTTAGATATATTATAAAAAATATATCCGTTCATTAAATTTTAAAACATTTAAAAGTTAGAATAATAACATTTTTAAGAAGGAAAAACTAACAAAAAGTTAAATGTAAAAATTCCAAAACCAAGTAAATATGTAAATTTTCTAAAAAAAAGTCGATAGCCCTCTAAGAGATACAGACGTATAAACCAGTAACTTGAAATTTTTTTACTAAACTTTAAAATTTAAAGTATGATATAGTAATTAATAATCGTTTGCTACAGAAATAAAATTCCAAACAATTTAAAGAAATCGAATTTTTAGTTAAATTTTTAAATTTAATCTCATGCAGGGAAACAAAATTACAGTTCAACCGAATTGTGTATCCTTCAGAGGGATAATAGATTTTTATGTACATTATTTGGAGGCTGGGGAGCCCAGTCGGTTAGGCGTCCGCCTAGCATGCGAAAGGTCCCAGGTTCGGGTCCGGGCATCGCCAAAATAACTGCAGACGTATAAACGGCCCGTGCAGTCAAAAATGTCCGACGAATAATACCCCGTGTAGAGGGAGTGCACGTTAAATATCCTCCTAAGTCCCAACGCTGCGTACGATGTCTCCCTTAACGGTTGCGTTGGGTTCCAACCTAGGTGTCGGCTCGTCACTTGACTGTGGTTCTAAAATACGACGCCCGTCGCCAATAGCCCTTGTGTAGCTCTAGTGCGACGATAATTCAAACTAAACTAGATTTTCATGTACAAATATTTTCTCATAAGTAACCTTTCCATTTCCAGGAAGAAACTATATCTTTCCTGTTTCGAATAAATAATCCGTTATTTGCAATGATCCCCCCTGAGGGACAGAGTGCCCGAATTGAATCCATCGCGAAGTGGTCAGGACTTATTGCGGTAAATAACTCTCGAATATGACGGAGACGGTTATGAGCAAGCTCATTTATTAGCTGCGGAATCTCTGGGGAATTCGGTCTTATGGCATCGATCTAATATATGTACTCCGTGACTGGATGCTCGATACTAAATGAGTGAAATTGTGGTTGCGGTTACTTGGGATTTATTTCTATTTAAATCACGCTGGAGCTACACAAGGGCTATTGGCTATATTATTCTTAAAAACTGTAGAAACTTAGGTAATTCTAGTGTAATTCTTGTCGAATTAAGGCGCAACAAGAAACTCTTTAACCTAAATGTAATCTTAAAGATTGTTCAATTTCCATCTAAATGTTAGACTCTTAAAAATGGATGTTTGTAACGAAATTACAAAATTCCTACATAAGGCGGGTAGTGAGTTTTTTCAATCCCACGTACCTTTTTAAGGGGACGCGGTACCAAAAAAATTAAATCCTGCATTTTTATCGCTAGCATTCAAATTAAACTATTTTTACAAAGAACTAACATTCAATAAAAATATACGAAAAAATAATAAAAATTGAAACATAAGTTTTTTTTAAAAAATTTAAAAAAATTAACGTTTTTTCAAAATGCTACTCCTCCTACAATTTTAAGAATTTTTTGATGGATATTTTTGAAAAATGTTCCCACAACATCTATTAATAAAAGTTGGTATGGATATATAGCTATCAGTTAAACAAGAACAGTTATGCAGCTTTATGTATAAAAATGGCCAAAAAAATAAGATTTTTGTAAATTTTCACCTTCATCATTTTTTAAAAATCTATTCACACTAGACCTTATCCCACACCAACTTTTGTTAAACGCATATGTTTCAACACAGGGAAAAAAATTTGGAGCTCTACAATAATTTATCTAAAAGCCTTAGGGTTTTAACCATTCCCAAGCTGAAAAAATTAAAAATTGAAAAAATCAACATAAAATTTCAAAAACCATTATACCAAACCACTATATTATTTTCAATGAACTTTCACCATTATTAAGTATTCCTTCGTTTTTTTGCAATATCCTTACATCACAGCATTCGAGCATGTTTATTATTTTCTGAGTAGCCCTAAATTTTGGGTAATGCGTCCCCTTAAGAAGTTTACAATGAAAGAGATTGGATAGAATTATAATACACTGTTGAAAGATTCTAAAAATAAATCTAAAAAAATATTTTTAAAAAAAGGGGGTGGAAAATAAAGTAAATAATTGAATGAGTTAAAATTTAAAATTCACACCGTGTGTACAAGTGCCCACTTCGACATATTGCTTGCCCTTTATTAGTCTATACCTTCACAATAAGTATTGCTAATGCACACTTTTAAATGAATGATTAGTCCCTTCGCAATAAATATTGTGAAAATAATTATTTCGTGTAGCACAAAACTATTTTTTAAATCAAGAGATACTAATAATAATTTTATACATGCTTTTTAAAACATTAAAAACAATATTTTAGGAATAAAATAAGTTTATTTAAAAAGTTAACGTAGTTGAGCATATTCATCTAATTATGATGCTTTTCTTTGAAAAGTCAATAAAAGTTTGACAAGGTTCATTAAATTATGGCATAAATTTTAATATTTTTAACAAATGAAGTGAAAATTAACCGTTAAAGTATTTTTTACGTAGATCCAGGATTTTCATCGAATTAAATTTAGTCATTATTAGTTTGGTGTTTCCTCAAACAAAATAACTTTTTTTTTCGTAGGCTTTCGAAATTTCATATTTTCTTGAAAGTCGTATTTATCCATGAATTGTGTTGTATTTATATACAGTTTTGCTTGTGGAAAGTTAATTTGAAAGCATGTTTCGAAAATAGCATTGAGTAAGTATCCATTTTTATATCGGATTTATCTAAATATTACTGTTTTAAAATATCAATTTTAAAAATTAAATTGTCATTTTGTACCTAAAGTACTTCCAGGAATTAAATTTATTTTAATTAACCAAAATGCGTAAGTTTGATTAATATTTACTTTAAAAGAGTGATTAAAAGAGTGCGTGCTTTCGAAGACAATATAATAACGAAGTTCTCGATGAAAATTTGGGATATAAATAAAAATTTACATTTTCATTGATATACGAGACGATGTTTAATTTATTCCAAATTTAAAAATGATTAATAATAAAAATGTTTTGTAAATGTAAATACAGTGCAAATATTTGAAGAATTTTGGATAAAATAACATTACTTTTTAAATGTGGTACTTCCTTCTTTACAGATATCTTCCTTTTACAGATATCTTCTAGCTTCCCTTTACAAAATTTGAAGCTTCCTAAAATGGAAAGCATTCCAAATAATAGTTCAAACTCCATAGTTGAGTCATTATTAAAATAAGCCCTTTGCTTAATTCTACCTTATTGGATACTGAAACTTTTTTTTCTCTAAGGGGGTCTAATACCACCATTGTCTAGGGTCCAATTAAAACCCGAACTGAAGCAACATTCTTTCTAAAAACTTCTAAAAACTTTAAAGCTTCTAAAAATGCGAAGCATGCCAAATCATAGTTCAAACTCCATAGTTGAGTCATTATTAAAATAAGCCCTTTGCTTAATTCTACCTTATTGGATACTAAAACTTTTTTTCACTAAGGGGGTGTAATACCACCATTGTCTAGGGTCCAATTAAAACCCGAACTGAAGCAAACATTCTTATCAAACAGACCTATTGAGTACTAAATCACGTTTCCCACACAGAAACCTTTCATTGTCTTGAGAGTAGGAATGTTAAATAAAAGAACTTATTGTTGTTACCTTCTGTTGTGTGACCTATATGCACACTAAATTGTCTTTTCAAAACCTGTTATTGAACATTTGTCTATGGTTCTTCTTCATAAGCTCAACAGCATTTTGCAGGCCAAAGCTGACTCGCTGATCCTCCTCCAGTTGGCCCTATTAGCCGTAATGGCTCTCCATCGGTTGATTCCTATTAGATTGAGGTCCATTTCAACATCGTCTAACCATCGGGTGTGGGTCATCGTCTAACCATCGTTTGTCTATGGTTAACGTGAAATATTTTTCCCGTTTTCCAATTTTCCCATTGGAACTATGTTTTTCCTCAGTTTCCTCCTGTTTTTCCTTTTTTGGTTTATATTGAGACTTACCGTGGCTGTAACATGCCAGCAAAACTACAACGTTTGCTTGAGCTCTTGTATCCATATTTATAGGGTTTGTTAAGATCTGCATTGTCATGCATATTAATATACTAATATTTTAAATTTGTACTATGGCAATGATCCTATAAAACAAAATCTGTAGTCGATATGGGTATGTACTTTGGTTTATATTGAGATATTTTTCAAAGGGGACAAGTTCCCTCACCAGTTTAAGAAATGTCACGGTTCGAGCCCCGGCTGAGTCGGTAGATTTTCCGAATGAGATATTGTCGAAACGCTTGTAATATGATTATGTGGACACTCTTAAAACAAGAGTGAAATCCACTCCTAGGGAAGTGCATTTTGGGCACCGGAAAGAAGTGGAAATTAACTCAGACTGAGTTAAAACCGCTCGTTTTAAGAGTGTAGGACGTAGATTGTTTTCTTTTATTTCTTTTACCCACTCCGCAAAAAGAGTGAAATCCACACTCCTATAGGGGAAGTGCATTTTCGGCACGGAAATGAGTGGAAATTAACTCAGACTGAGTTAAAACAGCTCGTTTGTTTTAAGAGTGGAGTGGGAAATGAACTCTTGAGTTACCATTTGGCTTTTGTTCTTTCGGCAAAATAAAACTTGAGGTGTCACAAAACAGGTATATGTTTGGGGAAT
>JAFNEN010001829.1:0-18048 GCA_019343175.1 Oedothorax gibbosus
TATGTGATTTAATTTAAAAATTGCAAGGTGTGTACATTATTATGTCGAATCCCTGTAATAATGAGAAATATTTCCCAATCTTAAATACAGGTATTTCAATCAATTAAATTTAATTTTAATCTACATTTATATTATATAGTTAAATTATAAGTACAACTACATACAATTACATAATATAATTGCATAGAAATTTATTTTATAACATAAGTCTGTTACCATTAAGAATAAAAATAGCATTTCTTTTACAACTCAAGGAACATTAAAAAAACTGCTTTTCTAAAGGGTTTTTCGTGGTACTAATACAACAAGGTACTTTGCAACATTCGTATGCACTAATATTTTCCAGAATTTACATAACTTTAATGGATTCGACGCGATAAGAAAAGCATCAGGAAGAGTGACATTCGCAAAACATAACGGCCGCCTATCTCTGGCTTTCCCAGTTGGGTCTACTGACGTCACGCGGGGAGGGAAGGCCAGAGGCAGCGTTTTCAAGGGGCGGGGCAAATCGTAAACTTTGAAAATTAATTAAAAATAAACTAATGGTCGGATTGAGGTAAAATTTATGTCGATGTTCTTAGAATCGCATGGAGATTATTTTAAAAGAATAAAAAAAATACATGCAAGTTCCCCATTCTTAATTTTACTACAATGTTATAGTGTTTTGCAAGTGCAAAAGGTAAATATTATGTTTCGCAATATTTTTCAATCAGGAATATCGAATTGTAAATTTTTTTCAAACAATATTTACTATCAAAAAGGTTGTGAATCGATTTTCCCAAGACTCGATTAAAATTGGTCAATATCGAAAGTATAATTTCCAGATCTGCCGTCTGCGCAGCTTAGTGCGCAATCTTGCTCAGGCAGTGATAATAGTCTCTTCCTCTGCCATTTCGATTTCTGCATTGCAATTCGTGACTTCGTCTAAAAATTGCTTTTAGATCCACCCAAAACGTTTCTTTTTTTTTTTTTTTGGGGGGGGGGGGGGGGGTTGCTTCTTCTGCAAAGATTGAAATTTATTCCTTGTATATTATATTTGTACGAATTTGTCCTTAAGAATTTTCTAGAGTAGCTAAACAATTACGAGTGTTAAATCAACTGAGTCAAATATACATAGATATTTAAACTTTATGAGCTACCATGATAACCCATTGAGTTTCCATTCTACAATCAAAATAGCCTGTTGATAAAAAGCGCCGTCTAGCGGTAGTAAGTTTTTGTTAAACTTGTTCTAAATGAGCCACAAACCGAATTATTGTTAGTTTAGAATAGTTTTTGTAATCAGTACCCGCGGAACAATGGTAGCTTAATTATCACCCAATTCCATATAATAACCAATGACGCAAGTTAGTTTTTTGTGAGAGTTTGATTACGAAAAAAGTATGTTCAATTCCCTTTAAACAATTAAAGTATAAATCATATTTTCACTATGAAATTTTAAACACAATAAAAATCCTAGGTAGCGAAATCTGTTATGGAGAGAACAAAGAAAGAACAAAATAAAAATACGTTTATGGTGGCTACAAATCAGTGTTTTGCTATTACCATATGGTAACGTCAGGCTTTAAATAGGTTATAAATTCGCATCAATGACTATTTTTTTTAATCATTTGGCCATCCCGAGATTTTGGCACCAATTGTAAATCAAAAACTGTATAATATGAAGTCAAATAATATTATATATTTCTGTTTTTAAATATTATTATTAAATAACTACCATTTTTTTTGGTTTTCATATGTTTATATAAAAAACAAAGGATATATTGGGGTCATTAATAAATGTTAGTCGTCATATCAATAAAAGTATCATCCTAAATAAGGTTGATGCTTGGTAGAATATATAAATGCGTGGCGTGGAAATAGTATTTAGTAGCATTATAATCTTGATTCCGATAACCAGCCTTTTATCGTCATCTGATAACCAGGTGATGGGTACAATACACATTTTTATAATTTTGATAACTTTACTCATTTTTAAAATTTGAAGTGTAAAGCCATCATTGATAATCATTTGTTAAGAAATATAATAAAAATGTAAAAAGAACTTGCATTTTCTATTAAATATTAAAATTTTGTTTCCATGCAATGAAAACAAGTTTACATTCAACAGCCAATTTGCATATCCCTTAAAAGGGTTAAAGGAATTTTTAAAAAATGAAAAGTAGGCTAAAAATACAGCAAAATTGCTTTATTTGAATAAAAAATGCAATTGTACGTTCTTTAATTATTTTATTTTGTTAACTTAATTGCGGGCTGTTTAAGCGTGTTTATTGCGAAAAATTGAGTTCGACTTAAAAAAAAATATTATTGCTTCAGAGAAATAGAACTACCATAAAAAAAATCATAGTTTATGAATCACAAAGCATAATCGTCTTTAAAAAAATTCAAAAAACTTCTAGCCATAAGACACCGGTACAAACTTTTAAAGATACCTGCAATTTTAAAATTTTAATGTGCGCGGATAGTGCACGGTTTTACTATCTCTATAGAGTCGGTTATTAATATTAGGCTCTTGCCCTGGTGTTGACTCGTCCTTAAATGTGGTTCTAAGTTACGACGCCTTTCACCAATAGCTCAAGTGTAGCTCAAGTGCGATTATATTTCAATCTAACATCGTGAACCTCTTGTTATTCCCACGAACCCTAAGTACTTTTAGATTCACCCAAAACGTGGCTTTTCAGCAAAGATTTAATACTATTCCTTGTATATTTGTACGAATTTGTCCTTAAAAATTTGCTAGAGTAGTTAAAAAATTACGAGTGTTAAATCAACTGAGTCAAATATACAAAGGTATTTAAACTTAAAGAGCTACTATGATAACCTATTGAGTTTCCATTCTACAATCAAAATAGCCTGTTGATAAAAAGCGCCGTCTGGCGGCAGTAAGTTTTTTTTAAACTTGTTCAAAATGAGCCACAAACCGAATTATTGTTAGTTTAGAATAGTTTTTGTAATCAGTACCCGTGGAACAATGGTAGCTTAATTATCACCCAATTCCATATAATAACCAATGACGCAAGTTAGTTTTTTGTGAGAGTTTGATTACGAAAAAAGTATGTTCAATTCCCTTTAAACAATTAAAGTATAAATCATATTTTCACTATGAAATTTTAAACACAATAAAAATCCTAGGTAGCGAAATCTGTTATGGAGAGAACAAAGAAAGAACAAAATAAAAATACTTTTATGGTGGCTACAAATCAGTGTTTTGCTATTAGGGCAGGTGCATTATTTAGTTAGAGGGGGGGCCGGAGGATTATGTGGGGGGGTCATGATTAAATGTTATCCTTGAAAGGGGGGGGGGTCTGGTTTTAATATTTCAATTATTTACCAAGGAGTTGGGGGGGGGGGGGTTACAATTATTATTATTAAGTTTTAAGGTCTTCAGAAAAAAAATTCCTGAAGCATATAAAATTCATATCACACTAAATGTGTAAAATTGACGCTTTTCAAATTTAACCAAGTAAGTTAGTTATACAACAAATGCATAAAGTAAGCGGCTCAGTGGCTGAGAGGTTAAACGTGTCCGCCTCGTAAGCCCAAGATCGCGGGGCGTCAGAAGTTAGATTCTAGTCGCGGGGCGTCAGCATTGGTAGCAAGAGTTGCCTATGTGGTGCCGCAAAGAAATGACTCTCAGTTCTGGGGGATGTGCCGGCCGAGTCTGCAAAGGCTTGACCGCCAATGTTACAGCCCCATTAGAAAAAAAAATGCATAAAGTAAAACTTTTTAAAATTATGTATCGTAATTTCTGTGAGCTGCATCATATTAACTTATCAAATCGACAAATAGTACACTTGAAGATTCTCTTTTCAACCTACAGCAAGACAGTCAACCCAGTTGTAAAAAAAATCTCCTTATTGTCAACGACAATTACCAACTTTTGAGAACATATACAATTTCCGCAAAAAAATCTTTAAAAAGTTCACTTACTTACATCATATTAACATTTCGAATGAAAACTTCCAAAATTAAAATGTTTGTTCAAAAAATCATTAAGAATAAATATCACCATAAACAAAACTACTGTGTTTTAAGTATAATAAAGTAATATTATCTTTAAATTTTTCACACCTTTACAAATGTAGACCCTACCTACGAAAAAATTACATTCGGTACATAATGCAATTATGATATATGTTTCCAATTATAACCATTTGATTTAGGCAAATTTTATTAAACACTACAATCTGAAGAGCTGCATTCGGAGCTACTAGCATACATAACATCATAAGCATTCCAATATGCTTTTTCTGCCTCTTGTGGCAGTAGATCAAGGATACAGCATTTAGCCTCATGATTGAAAACATTGCCTTCTACAAGCACCAGCAATTTATCAGAGTCTGACGGTGTCAGTTTACACAAACCATCAAAATTTATAATGGATGTTGGAAGATTTGATTCAAAGTTAGGGTCCACTGCTGTTTCAATTGTAACTTTATTGTAAACATCAACTCGAGCCTTAAATCTTGCATCCTTTCTTTTTGCGGCCTTCCTTCGGCTTTCCTTCAAGGATCTTTTGGAGTTTTTCTTTGAAGCTTTGAGTTTTTTTGTGTGTGTGTGGGGGGGGGGGGGGGGGGTCAGGTTAGTGGACCTGTTTGACAGATTATTATTATTTTTTTTGGGGGGGGGTCATATTTTAAATTTCTGGTCCTAAGGGGGGGTTAACCTTATTATTTACAGCTGTATTTCAAAATCCTCCGGCCCCCCCTCTAGTTAATTAATGCGCCTGCCCTTACCATATGGTAACGTCAGGCTTTAAATAGGTATAAATTCGCATCAATGACTATTTTTTTTAATCATTTGGCCATCCCGAGATTTGGCACCAATTGTAAATCAAAAACTGTATAATATGAAGTCAAATAATTTTATATATTTCAGTTTTTAAATATTATTATTAAATAACTACCATTTTTTTTGTTTTCATATGTTTATATAAAAAATGTTAGTCGTCATATCAATAAAAGTATCATCCTAAATAAGGTTAATGCTTGGTAGAATATATAAATGCGTGGCGTGGACGTGGAATAGAATTTAGTATTCAGTAGCATTATATTATAATATTGATTCCGATAACCAGCCTCTGACTCGTCATCTGATAACCAGGTGATGGGTACAATACACATTTTTATAATTTTGATAACTTTACTCATTTTTAAAATTTGAAGTGTAAAGCCATCATTGATAATCATTTGTTAAGAAATATAATAAAAAATGTAAAAAGAACTTGCATTTTCTATTAAATATTAAAATTTTGTTTCCATGCAATGAAAACAAGTTTACATTCAACAGCCAATTTGCATATCCCTTAAAAGGGTTAAAGGAATTTTTAAAAAATGAAAAGTAGGCTAAAAATACAGCAAAATTGCTTTATTTGAATAAAAAATGCAATTGTACGTTCTTTAATTATTTTATTTTGTTAACTTAATTGCGGGCTGTTTAAGCGTGTTTATTGCGAAAAATTGAGTTCGACTTAAAAAAAAATATTATTGCTTCAGAGAAATAGAACTACCATAAAAAAAAAATCATAGTTTATGAATCACAAAAGCATAATCGTCTTTAAAAAAAAATTCAAAAAACTTCTAGCCATAAGACACCGGTACAAACTTTTAAAGATACCTGCAATTTTAAAATTTTAATGTGCGCGGATAGTGCACGGTTTTACTATCTCTATAGAGTCGGTTATTAATATTAGGCTCTTGCCCTGGTGTTGACTCGTCCTTAAATGTGGTTCTAAGTTACGACGCCTTTCACCAATAGCTCAAGTGTAGCTCAAGTGCGATTATATTTCAATCTAACATCGTGAACCTCTTGTTATTCCCACGAACCCTAAGTACTTTTAGATTCACCCAAAACGTGGCTTTTCAGCAAAGATTTAATACTATTCCTTGTATATTTGTACGAATTTGTCCTTAAAAATTTGCTAGAGTAGTTAAAAAATTACGAGTGTTAAATCAACTGAGTCAAATATACAAAGGTATTTAAACTTAAAGAGCTACTATGATAACCTATTGAGTTTCCATTCTACAATCAAAATAGCCTGTTGATAAAAAGCGCCGTCTGGCGGCAGTAAGTTTTTTTTAAACTTGTTCAAAATGAGCCACAAACCGAATTATTGTTAGTTTAGAATAGTTTTTGTAATCAGTACCCGTGGAACAATGGTAGCTTAATTATCACCCAATTCCATATAATAACCAATGACGCAAGTTAGTTTTTTGTGAGAGTTTGATTACGAAAAAAGTATGTTCAATTCCCTTTAAACAATTAAAGTATAAATCATATTTTCACTATGAAATTTTAAACACAATAAAAATCCTAGGTAGCGAAATCTGTTATGGAGAGAACAAAGAAAGAACAAAATAAAAATACTTTTATGGTGGCTACAAATCAGTGTTTTGCTATTACCATATGGTAACGTCAGGCTTTAAATAGGTTATAAATTCGCATCAATGACTATTTTTTTTATTTGGCTATCCGAGATTTTGGCACCAATTGTAAATCAAAAACTGTATAATATGAAGTCAAATAATTTTATATATTTCAGTTTTTAAATATTATTATTAAATAACTACCATTTTTTTTGTTTTCATATGTTTATATAAAAAACAAAGGATTTATTGGGGTTATGTTAGTCGTAATATCAATAAAAGTATCATCCTAAATAAGGTTGATGCTTGGTAGAATATATAAATGCGTGGCGTGGGTCCCGTTCCACTGGACCCGTTCATTCCGGACCGACACACTCACCCCCCCCAATTCCTCCCCCTTTTTTTTGAAAGTGGTTTTGACGACACACGAACGAAACCCTGACCGGTTTGTAATTTGATATGGAGAGGGGGGGGGGGGGGGTTCGAGAATACCCCTTGACAGCGGAATGTGAGTGTTCTTTTGCTGTTGGTTATTGTGTGGGGGTTGGGGGGAAAAGTGGGGGAATTTCTTGGAAATCCTTTTTTTAGGGAGATAGTCGTGTACTCGCTTCCGCTCTCTCTCTGTGGTTGAAGGAAAAAAGTGTTTTGAGCAACTCTCTTCTCGTATGCTTCCGAGGTTCAATGTTATGCTTATAAGATAAGTCTTTAAACGTTAAAAAATGTAATTATTAGCTTGCGTAATAGTTATTTAGAATTATGTTTTGAAGCTTCTTAGTTTTAGTTATGAAAAAATTCACAAACACTGTACGCAAAAGACATTGCTTCCGTGTGAGTTAAGAACAATTAAGTCAAACAATAAACATGAGGACTGACGACTAAGTTTTATACACCGTCCCCTCTGTAGTTTGAAGGTTTTTAAATTACTTTAAGCCAACCTTTTATGACCTTTATAAAACACAACGCTGAATAAATATTTAGCGTGCCTTTAAAACAAAAGAATATCTATGTCTTGGAAAAAAAATTAGAATTTAAAAAGGAATGTTAATTTATCGGAAAGAACAGGTGGTATGCTCGAGATTATTATTATTTGCTGAAAAGATTTGAAAAACGACAAAGAGTTTATTTAAAATAGGGGTTTAAAAAACTAAAGAATTGCAGTCGGACCGACATTCCTGGATTTTGGAATGAACCGTTCCGGACCGAAAGGGTACTACTATTTAAAAAAACATATTTAAAATACAGTAAGGTTGGTTTAAATTATCATCGCACTAGAGCTACATTGGGGAGTTATAATTTAGACCCACAGTCAAGTGACGAGCCGACGCCTGAGTAGGCAACCGATAAAACTTTTAAGTGCGACATCGTACTTTGGGACTCACCGGGACTTTGGAATATATATTGGGTGTTATTCGTCAAACTGTCGGGCTTTTCAGACCTTTTATAGTTTGGCAGTTAATTTGGCAAACCCCGGATCCGATACTGGGACCTTCCGCTTGTTAGGCAAGCGCTTTACCGACTGGGCTCCCCATTTAATATTCGGACTGACATTCCCTGATTTTGGAACGAGCCGGTCCGGTCATTCGTTCCAGACCAAAAGGGTACTACTACTTAAAATACAGTAAAAGTGCACCGAAAATATAAATTTTATGCTGGAACGAGAAGATAGGGTAACAATGTTCAAGCAAGTCAAAGGTAAAACATAAATTTAGCATTCGGACCGACAGTCTTGGATTTTGGAACGAACCGGTCCGGTCATTCGTTCCGGACCGAAAGGGTACTACTTTTTAAAATACAGTAAACATTCAACAAAAATATACATTTTATGCTGGAACGAGAAGATAAGGAACAATGTTCAAGCAAGTCAAAGGTAAGACATAAATTTAGCAGTCCGACAGTCTTGGATTTTGGAACAAACCGGTCCGGTCATTCGTTCCGGACCGAAAGGGTACTACTTTTTAAAATACAGTAAAAGTTCACCAAAAATGTACTTTATATTCTGGAGCGAGAAGATCGGGAACAATGTTTATGCAAGTCAAAAGTAATATACATTCAATTGCCGGACCGACATTCCCTGATTTTTGAACGATTTTGTCCGGCCTTGTATATTTGTACGAATTTGTCCTTAAAAATTTGCTAGAGTAGTTAAAAAATTACGAGTGTTAAATCAACTGAGTCAAATATACAAAGGTATTTAAACTTAAAGAGCTACTATGATAACCTATTGAGTTTCCATTCTACAATCAAAATAGCCTGTTGATAAAAAGCGCCGTCTGGCGGCAGTAAGTTTTTTTTAAACTTGTTCAAAATGAGCCACAAACCGAATTATTGTTAGTTTAGAATAGTTTTTGTAATCAGTACCCGTGGAACAATGGTAGCTTAATTATCACCCAATTCCATATAATAACCAATGACGCAAGTTAGTTTTTTGTGAGAGTTTGATTACGAAAAAAGTATGTTCAATTCCCTTTAAACAATTAAAGTATAAATCATATTTTCACTATGAAATTTTAAACACAATAAAAATCCTAGGTGGCGAAATCTGTTATGGAGAGAACAAAGAAAGAACAAAATAAAAATGCTTTTATGGTGGCTACAAATCAGTGTTTTGCTATTACCATATGGTAACGTCAGACTTTAAATAGGTTATAAATTTGCATCAATGGCTATTTTTTTTATTTGGCTATCCTGAGATTTTGGCACCAATTGTAAATCAAAAACTGTATAATATGAAGTCAAATAATTTTATATATTTCAGTTTTTAAATATTATTATTAAATAACTACCATTTTTTTTTGTTTTCATATGTTTATATAAAAAACAAAGGATTTATTGGGGTTATGTTAGTCGTAATATCAATAAAAGTATCATCCTAAATAAGGTTGATGCTTGGTAGAATATATAAATGCGTGGCGTGGGTCCCGTTCCACTGGACCCGTTCATTCCGGACCGACACACTCACCCCCCCCAATTCCTCCCCCTTTTTTTTGAAAGTGGTTTTGACGACACACGAACGAAACCCTGACCGGTTTGTAATTTGATATGGGGAGAGGGGGGGGGGGGTCGAGAATACCCCTTGACAGCGGAATGTGAGTGTTCTTTGCTGTTGGTTATTGTGTGGGGGTTGGGGGGAAAAGTGGGGGAATTTCTTGGAAATCCTTTTTTTAGGGAGATAGTACGTGTACTCGCTTCCGCTCTCTCTCTGTGGTTGAAGGAAAAAAGTGTTTTGAGCAACTCTCTTCTCGTATGCTTCCGAGGTTCAATGTTATGCTTATAAGATAAGTCTTTAAACGTTAAAAAATGTAATTATTAGCTTGCGTAATAGTTATTTAGAATTATGTTTTGAAGCTTCTTAGTTTTAGTTATGAAAAAATTCACAAACACTGTACGCAAAAGACATTGCTTCCGTGTGAGTTAAGAACAATTAAGTCAAACAATAAACATGAGGACTGACGACTAAGTTTTATACACCGTCCCCTCTGTAGTTTGAAGGTTTTTAAATTACTTTAAGCCAACCTTTTATGACCTTTATAAAACACAACGCTGAATAAATATTTAGCGTGCCTTTAAAACAAAAGAATATCTATGTCTTGGAAAAAAAATTAGAATTTAAAAAGGAATGTTAATTTATCGGAAAGAACAGGTGGTATGCTCGAGATTATTATTATTTGCTGAAAAGATTTGAAAAACGACAAAGAGTTTATTTAAAATAGGGGTTTAAAAAACTAAAGAATTGCAGTCGGACCGACATTCCTGGATTTTGGAATGAACCGTTCCGGACCGAAAGGGTACTACTATTTAAAAAAACATATTTAAAATACAGTAAGGTTGGTTTAAATTATCATCGCACTAGAGCTACATTGGGGAGTTATAATTTAGACCCACAGTCAAGTGACGAGCCGACGCCTGAGTAGGCAACCGATAAAACTTTTAAGTGCGACATCGTACTTTGGGACTCACCGGGACTTTGGAATATATATTGGGTGTTATTCGTCAAACTGTCGGGCTTTTCAGACCTTTTATAGTTTGGCAGTTAATTTGGCAAACCCCGGATCCGATACTGGGACCTTCCGCTTGTTAGGCAAGCGCTTTACCGACTGGGCTCCCCATTTAATATTCGGACTGACATTCCCTGATTTTGGAACGAGCCGGTCCGGTCATTCGTTCCAGACCAAAAGGGTACTACTACTTAAAATACAGTAAAAGTGCACCGAAAATATAAATTTTATGCTGGAACGAGAAGATAGGGTAACAATGTTCAAGCAAGTCAAAGGTAAAACATAAATTTAGCATTCGGACCGACAGTCTTGGATTTTGGAACGAACCGGTCCGGTCATTCGTTCCGGACCGAAAGGGTACTACTTTTTAAAATACAGTAAACATTCAACAAAAATATACATTTTATGCTGGAACGAGAAGATAAGGAACAATGTTCAAGCAAGTCAAAGGTAAGACATAAATTTAGCAGTCCGACAGTCTTGGATTTTGGAACAAACCGGTCCGGTCATTCGTTCCGGACCGAAAGGGTACTACTTTTTAAAATACAGTAAAAGTTCACCAAAAATGTACTTTATATTCTGGAGCGAGAAGATCGGGAACAATGTTTATGCAAGTCAAAAGTAATATACATTCAATTGCCGGACCGACATTCCCTGATTTTTGAACGATTTTGTCCGGCCTTGTATATTTGTACGAATTTGTCCTTAAAAATTTGCTAGAGTAGTTAAAAAATTACGAGTGTTAAATCAACTGAGTCAAATATACAAAGGTATTTAAACTTAAAGAGCTACTATGATAACCTATTGAGTTTCCATTCTACAATCAAAATAGCCTGTTGATAAAAAGCGCCGTCTGGCGGCAGTAAGTTTTTTTTAAACTTGTTCAAAATGAGAACAAACCGAATTATTGTTAGTTTAGAATAGTTTTTGTAATCAGTACCCGTGGAACAATGGTAGCTTAATTATCACCCAATTCCATATAATAACCAATGACGCAAGTTAGTTTTTTGTGAGAGTTTGATTACGAAAAAAGTATGTTCAATTCCCTTTAAACAATTAAAGTATAAATCATATTTTCACTATGAAATTTTAAACACAATAAAAATCCTAGGTGGCGAAATCTGTTATGGAGAGAACAAAGAAAGAACAAAATAAAAATGCTTTTATGGTGGCTACAAATCAGTGTTTTGCTATTACCATATGGTAACGTCAGACTTTAAATAGGTTATAAATTTGCATCAATGGCTATTTTTTTTATTTGGCTATCCTGAGATTTTGGCACCAATTGTAAATCAAAAACTGTATAATATGAAGTCAAATAATTTTATATATTTCAGTTTTTAAATATTATTATTAAATAACTACCATTTTTTTTTGTTTTCATATGTTTATATAAAAACAAAGGATTTATTGGGGTTATGTTAGTCGTAATATCAATAAAAGTATCATCCTAAATAAGGTTGATGCTTGGTAGAATATATAAATGCGTGGCGTGGGTCCCGTTCCACTGGACCCGTTCATTCCGGACCGACACACTCACCCCCCCCAATTCCTCCCCCTTTTTTTTGAAAGTGGTTTTGACGACACACGAACGAAACCCTGACCGGTTTGTAATTTGATATGGAGAGGGGGGGGGTCGATAATACCCCTTGACAGCGGAATGTGAGTGTTCTTTTGCTGTTGGTTATTGTGTGGGGGTTGGGGGGAAAAGTGGGGGAATTTCTTGGAAATCCTTTTTTTAGGGAGATAGTACGTGTACTCGCTTCCGCTCTCTCTCTGTGGTTGAAGGAAAAAAGTGTTTTGAGCAACTCTCTTCTCGTATGCTTCCGAGGTTCAATGTTATGCTTATAAGATAAGTCTTTAAACGTTAAAAAATGTAATTATTAGCTTGCGTAATAGTTATTTAGAATTATGTTTTGAAGCTTCTTAGTTTTAGTTATGAAAAAATTCACAAACACTGTACGCAAAAGACATTGCTTCCGTGTGAGTTAAGAACAATTAAGTCAAACAATAAACATGAGGACTGACGACTAAGTTTTATACACCGTCCCCTCTGTAGTTTGAAGGTTTTTAAATTACTTTAAGCCAACCTTTTATGACCTTTATAAAACACAACGCTGAATAAATATTTAGCGTGCCTTTAAAACAAAAGAATATCTATGTCTTGGAAAAAAAATTAGAATTTAAAAAGGAATGTTAATTTATCGGAAAGAACAGGTGGTATGCTCGAGATTATTATTATTTGCTGAAAAGATTTGAAAAACGACAAAGAGTTTATTTAAAATAGGGGTTTAAAAAACTAAAGAATTGCAGTCGGACCGACATTCCTGGATTTTGGAATGAACCGTTCCGGACCGAAAGGGTACTACTATTTAAAAAAACATATTTAAAATACAGTAAGGTTGGTTTAAATTATCATCGCACTAGAGCTACATTGGGGAGTTATAATTTAGACCCACAGTCAAGTGACGAGCCGACGCCTGAGTAGGCAACCGATAAAACTTTTAAGTGCGACATCGTACTTTGGGACTCACCGGGACTTTGGAATATATATTGGGTGTTATTCGTCAAACTGTCGGGCTTTTCAGACCTTTTATAGTTTGGCAGTTAATTTGGCAAACCCCGGATCCGATACTGGGACCTTCCGCTTGTTAGGCAAGCGCTTTACCGACTGGGCTCCCCATTTAATATTCGGACTGACATTCCCTGATTTTGGAACGAGCCGGTCCGGTCATTCGTTCCAGACCAAAAGGGTACTACTACTTAAAATACAGTAAAAGTGCACCGAAAATATAAATTTTATGCTGGAACGAGAAGATAGGGTA
This sequence comes from Oedothorax gibbosus, assembly GCA_019343175.1. NCBI lineage: Eukaryota > Metazoa > Arthropoda > Arachnida > Araneae > Linyphiidae > Oedothorax > Oedothorax gibbosus. Next base: position 13,186 of record JAFNEN010001829.1, read on the forward strand.
ACAATGTTCAAGCAAGTCAAAGGTAAAACATAAATTTAGCATTCGGACCGACAGTCTTGGATTTTGGAACGAACCGGTCCGGTCATTCGTTCCGGACCGAAAGGGTACTACTTTTTAAAATACAGTAAACATTCAACAAAAATATACATTTTATGCTGGAACGAGAAGATAAGGAACAATGTTCAAGCAAGTCAAAGGTAAGACATAAATTTAGCAGTCCGACAGTCTTGGATTTTGGAACAAACCGGTCCGGTCATTCGTTCCGGACCGAAAGGGTACTACTTTTTAAAATACAGTAAAAGTTCACCAAAAATGTACTTTATATTCTGGAGCGAGAAGATCGGGAACAATGTTTATGCAAGTCAAAAGTAATATACATTCAATTGCCGGACCGACATTCCCTGATTTTTGAACGATTTTGTCCGGCCTTGTATATTTGTACGAATTTGTCCTTAAAAATTTGCTAGAGTAGTTAAAAAATTACGAGTGTTAAATCAACTGAGTCAAATATACAAAGGTATTTAAACTTAAAGAGCTACTATGATAACCTATTGAGTTTCCATTCTACAATCAAAATAGCCTGTTGATAAAAAGCGCCGTCTGGCGGCAGTAAGTTTTTTTTAAACTTGTTCAAAATGAGCCACAAACCGAATTATTGTTAGTTTAGAATAGTTTTTGTAATCAGTACCCGTGGAACAATGGTAGCTTAATTATCACCCAATTCCATATAATAACCAATGACGCAAGTTAGTTTTTTGTGAGAGTTTGATTACGAAAAAAGTATGTTCAATTCCCTTTAAACAATTAAAGTATAAATCATATTTTCACTATGAAATTTTAAACACAATAAAAATCCTAGGTGGCGAAATCTGTTATGGAGAGAACAAAGAAAGAACAAAATAAAAATGCTTTTATGGTGGCTACAAATCAGTGTTTTGCTATTACCATATGGTAACGTCAGACTTTAAATAGGTTATAAATTTGCATCAATGGCTATTTTTTTTATTTGGCTATCCTGAGATTTTGGCACCAATTGTAAATCAAAAACTGTATAATATGAAGTCAAATAATTTTATATATTTCAGTTTTTAAATATTATTATTAAATAACTACCATTTTTTTTTGTTTTCATATGTTTATATAAAAAACAAAGGATTTATTGGGGTTATGTTAGTCGTAATATCAATAAAAGTATCATCCTAAATAAGGTTGATGCTTGGTAGAATATATAAATGCGTGGCGTGGGTCCCGTTCCACTGGACCCGTTCATTCCGGACCGACACACTCACCCCCCCAATTCCTCCCCCTTTTTTTTGAAAGTGGTTTTGACGACACACGAACGAAACCCTGACCGGTTTGTAATTTGATATGGAAAAGGGGGGGGGGTCGAGAATACCCCTTGACAGCGGAATGTGGGTGTTCTTTTGCTGTTGGTTATTGTGTGGGGGTTGGGGGGAAAAGTGGGGGAATTTCTTGGAAATCCTTTTTTTAGGGAGATAGTACGTGTACTCGCTTCCGCTCTCTCTCTGTGGTTGAAGGAAAAAAGTGTTTTGAGCAACTCTCTTCTCGTATGCTTCCGAGGTTCAATGTTATGCTTATAAGATAAGTCTTTAAACGTTAAAAAATGTAATTATTAGCTTGCGTAATAGTTATTTAGAATTATGTTTTGAAGCTTCTTAGTTTTAGTTATGAAAAAATTCACAAACACTGTACGCAAAAGACATTGCTTCCGTGTGAGTTAAGAACAATTAAGTCAAACAATAAACATGAGGACTGACGACTAAGTTTTATACACCGTCCCCTCTGTAGTTTGAAGGTTTTTAAATTACTTTAAGCCAACCTTTTATGACCTTTATAAAACACAACGCTGAATAAATATTTAGCGTGCCTTTAAAACAAAAGAATATCTATGTCTTGGAAAAAAAATTAGAATTTAAAAAGGAATGTTAATTTATCGGAAAGAACAGGTGGTATGCTCGAGATTATTATTATTTGCTGAAAAGATTTGAAAAACGACAAAGAGTTTATTTAAAATAGGGGTTTAAAAAACTAAAGAATTGCAGTCGGACCGACATTCCTGGATTTTGGAATGAACCGTTCCGGACCGAAAGGGTACTACTATTTAAAAAAACATATTTAAAATACAGTAAGGTTGGTTTAAATTATCATCGCACTAGAGCTACATTGGGGAGTTATAATTTAGACCCACAGTCAAGTGACGAGCCGACGCCTGAGTAGGCAACCGATAAAACTTTTAAGTGCGACATCGTACTTTGGGACTCACCGGGACTTTGGAATATATATTGGGTGTTATTCGTCAAACTGTCGGGCTTTTCAGACCTTTTATAGTTTGGCAGTTAATTTGGCAAACCCCGGATCCGATACTGGGACCTTCCGCTTGTTAGGCAAGCGCTTTACCGACTGGGCTCCCCATTTAATATTCGGACTGACATTCCCTGATTTTGGAACGAGCCGGTCCGGTCATTCGTTCCAGACCAAAAGGGTACTACTACTTAAAATACAGTAAAAGTGCACCGAAAATATAAATTTTATGCTGGAACGAGAAGATAGGGTAACAATGTTCAAGCAAGTCAAAGGTAAAACATAAATTTAGCATTCGGACCGACAGTCTTGGATTTTGGAACGAACCGGTCCGGTCATTCGTTCCGGACCGAAAGGGTACTACTTTTTAAAATACAGTAAACATTCAACAAAAATATACATTTTATGCTGGAACGAGAAGATAAGGAACAATGTTCAAGCAAGTCAAAGGTAAGACATAAATTTAGCAGTCCGACAGTCTTGGATTTTGGAACAAACCGGTCCGGTCATTCGTTCCGGACCGAAAGGGTACTACTTTTTAAAATACAGTAAAAGTTCACCAAAAATGTACTTTATATTCTGGAGCGAGAAGATCGGGAACAATGTTTATGCAAGTCAAAAGTAATATACATTCAATTGCCGGACCGACATTCCCTGATTTTTGAACGATTTTGTCCGGCCTTGTATATTTGTACGAATTTGTCCTTAAAAATTTGCTAGAGTAGTTAAAAAATTACGAGTGTTAAATCAACTGAGTCAAATATACAAAGGTATTTAAACTTAAAGAGCTACTATGATAACCTATTGAGTTTCCATTCTACAATCAAAATAGCCTGTTGATAAAAAGCGCCGTCTGGCGGCAGTAAGTTTTTTTTAAACTTGTTCAAAATGAGCCACAAACCGAATTATTGTTAGTTTAGAATAGTTTTTGTAATCAGTACCCGTGGAACAATGGTAGCTTAATTATCACCCAATTCCATATAATAACCAATGACGCAAGTTAGTTTTTTGTGAGAGTTTGATTACGAAAAAAGTATGTTCAATTCCCTTTAAACAATTAAAGTATAAATCATATTTTCACTATGAAATTTTAAACACAATAAAAATCCTAGGTGGCGAAATCTGTTATGGAGAGAACAAAGAAAGAACAAAATAAAAATGCTTTTATGGTGGCTACAAATCAGTGTTTTGCTATTACCATATGGTAACGTCAGACTTTAAATAGGTTATAAATTTGCATCAATGACTATTTTTTTTATTTGGCTATCCTGAGATTTTGGCACCAATTGTAAATCAAAAACTGTATAATATGAAGTCAAATAATTTTATATATTTCAGTTTTTAAATATTATTATTAAATAACTACCATTTTTTTTGTTTTCATATGTTTATATAAAAAACAAAGGATTTATTGGGGTTATGTTAGTCGTAATATCAATAAAAGTATCATCCTAAATAAGGTTGATGCTTGGTAGAATATATAAATGCGTGGCGTGGGTCCCGTTCCACTGGACCCGTTCATTCCGGACCGACACACTCACCCCCCCCAATTCCTCCCCCTTTTTTTTGAAAGTGGTTTTGACGACACACGAACGAAACCTGACCGGTTTGTAATTTGATATGGAGAGGGGGGGGGGGTCGAGAATACCCCTTGACAGCGGAATGTGAGTGTTCTTTTGCTGTTGGTTATTGTGTGGGGGTTGGGGGGAAAAGTGGGGGAATTTCTTGGAAATCCTTTTTTTAGGGAGATAGTACGTGTACTCGCTTCCGCTCTCTCTCTGTGGTTGAAGGAAAAAAGTGTTTTGAGCAACTCTCTTCTCGTATGCTTCCGAGGTTCAATGTTATGCTTATAAGATAAGTCTTTAAACGTTAAAAAATGTAATTATTAGCTTGCGTAATAGTTATTTAGAATTATGTTTTGAAGCTTCTTAGTTTTAGTTATGAAAAAATTCACAAACACTGTACGCAAAAGACATTGCTTCCGTGTGAGTTAAGAACAATTAAGTCAAACAATAAACATGAGGACTGACGACTAAGTTTTATACACCGTCCCCTCTGTAGTTTGAAGGTTTTTAAATTACTTTAAGCCAACCTTTTATGACCTTTATAAAACACAACGCTGAATAAATATTTAGCGTGCCTTTAAAACAAAAGAATATCTATGTCTTGGAAAAAAAATTAGAATTTAAAAAGGAATGTTAATTTATCGGAAAGAACAGGTGGTATGCTCGAGATTATTATTATTTGCTGAAAAGATTTGAAAAACGACAAAGAGTTTATTAAAATAGGGGTTTAAAAAACTAAAGAATTGCAGTCGGACCGACATTCCTGGATTTTGGAATGAACCGTTCCGGACCGAAAGGGTACTACTATTTAAAAAAACATATTTAAAATACAGTAAGGTTGGTTTAAATTATCATCGCACTAGAGCTACATTGGGGAGTTATAATTTAGACCCACAGTCAAGTGACGAGCCGACGCCTGAGTAGGCAACCGATAAAACTTTTAAGTGCGACATCGTACTTTGGGACTCACCGGGAC
>JAFNEN010001830.1:0-22791 GCA_019343175.1 Oedothorax gibbosus
CAAAAATCTGAATGATACCTGAAGAAAGTTTCATTTGTAGTTTGAAAAAGCCACATTTGTTTGGAAGACATCATTTTGAAGTAGAACATAACTCTTCCAGTGGAGTCACAGGATTAACTTTTGCTAGAATGTCCACTACTGACACCCACAAAACATCAGCGTTTTTTGGATACGAGAATGATGCAGCGGGCCCCAAAAATTTGGGTGAAGAAAAGTTATTTTTACCTCATCAAGTTCATTTTTCTCCAAATTTACCCGAGCCACCATTTCCTGCATACACCGAAACAGATTTTAATGTAAAAGCAGAGTGGACTTTTCAGCCACATCGCATGGTAAAGGGTCTTGCGACGGAATTGGAGGCTCAGTAAAGAGACAGAAAATGAAACCTACCACAGGTTTATCGTTAAATTGGGAAAAACCTCCTAGGTCGTTTTGAAAATTGCTTGATCTAGGTTAATAGTGAAAACATTTATTGATGAAAACAATCTTCAGTTTTGATTTTTTTAGCAATAAAACCCAATTCTTATACCAGAATGATATTTTACCATATATTGTTAAAAAAATACCAACTATTCATAAAAATAATTTTAAAATTTTAAGTATGCATTTTTAAAAAAAATTAACATTCATTTTATTTAAATAAAATCTTCTATAATCTGAGTGTGTTATATTTTATTAAATTGTCTTACAATTGCTGTAAACTAGCACTTAACACTATTTCAAAATTTATTGGGAAAAACCATCTAGGTCTTTTTTAAAATAATTTGATCAAGTTTATTAATAAAGCAATTATTTATGAAAAACAAGTTTTAGTTTTGAATTTTTTATCAATGAATCCATTCTCATCCCATCATGATATTTTTGTCGGATGATGTGAAAGAGTCCTAACTATTCATGTAATTAAAATTTCGAAATTTTAATTATGTACTTTTTAAAAAATTTAAATTTTAAATTTAATTAAATTTTAATTTAAATAAAATCTTCTATACCCTAAGGTGTTACATATCATTAAAAAGTCCATACAAATCTCTGTCAGATGACACCTATCCCAGGTCTCTAGCTTAATTAGGAATGCATCTAGGCACTTTGAAAATTGGTCGGATGCGGTTTTTTGACCAATTTTTGAACTTTTAAAGTGCCATATTTTTTAAACGGGGTCAATATTTGTGAATAAAAATTTTCATTTCACAAATAACTATATAAACACTACTGTTGTTCCAAATTTCAGCAAAATCTGAGACGGTGATGTTTAATGAGTGTGTTGATTTGACGTGGAATGACTCAAGTGTGGTTAGTGAATTAGAATGGATTGGGTCGATTTGTATGGACAAGTGCATTTCTCAGACTTTCCCACTTCCCCCGTAGACATGTAACCCCCTGTAGACATGTAACGATTCGGATTCCACCTTTTTAACAGCATATTTACAGTTTTTTTAAATTAGCAGCATCCCCACTCACCGTTATATTATTAAACATGCTCTCCCCGCCCATCCGTACAATCGATGAGCCTGTAGACAGCTGCCAGCTTGGCTCTCTGGACCTTCTCTCCTTTGCGTATCTAAATCCGTCATCCCACGGATATCATTGATGGGTATGACGCAGCCCCCGGATCGGGTGGGGCTCCCACTTGTGCGGCTTGCATGGGGTAGGAGCAGTTCGGTGACTTGCTGAAGAGCCGCGAGATTGGCTGTGACGTGCCCCTCGCTCATCTGGGTCGATGATCCGTTTTGGTTTTCCGGAATACTTGGCTGTAAATACAATTGTTTTAGGTTTGTATGATAAAGTCAGGTATTTTTGCATTTCTCAAACAAAATTGTCATCGCCTAAGTTAGATTCTGAACTAATCATCTCATGTAAAAAATTTCATGACATCACAATATGCTTAGTAGAACTTAGAATCAAAAGTAGCGCTTTTTGCAATCATTTAACGACTTTACCATAACATTTTTACGTTTACATTTCGAAAATAAAGAAACCAAAAATTACTTTTTTTAAATTTTTTTAAAAATATCTAAACCCCCAACCAGAATTAGGCATTTCAAAATTTAAAATTTAAACTGACAGTTTTAAATAACCCCTTTTAAAAAAACATTCGGTACTACAAATACGGGATTATTGCATTTTAAAATGAGGAAATTTAAATTTTTTTTAATAATCTTCCATTTTTATTAGCAGACATTTAAAGCAAAATAATTTCGGGTTTTTTGGTAAATAAAGGAGAATTTTAAAATGTGTTGCAAAAAATTAAAAAAATTGTTTTTTTTGGTGACCATTTTTGGAAAACTGTATCACTTTTTTGGCGATTTAACAGGGCAATTTTTAACGGGAAAAACGCTAAAATTTTGGAAAGGAGGGGGTTGTTGAATCGAAATGGATGGGATTGGATTTAGAAAAAATTCAATTTTTAATAAATTAGTTTAAATAGTTTAAATTTTTTTCTTTTTTTATATAAGGATTTTTAAAAAAATTTAAAAAGACACAAGTTAAAAAAAAAAATTAAGCATTACAAAATTTTTGTTGGTTAAAATTAAGAGTCACGTGCCAAAATTCTTTTTTTTTTTTTTTTTAAAAATCGTTTTAATTACTAAACACTTTGCAAATTTAAATACATCCAAGATTATTTTAAAAAAATTTACATTTCACTGTACACATACAAAAAAAAATTTTAAAGATTTGTATCATTTTTAAAACAAAACCCTTTTTTTTCTGTTATCAAAAATTTTTTATTCTCTTATTTATTTTTATTTTTTTCCTTTTTTTGTATTTTTTAAAAACCCCAACCTTTCTTTATTTCCCAACTGTGTCATATTTGGCACTTTTTTTTAATTAGACACTAAGCTTAGGTTTTAAAAACCCAAACAAGTAAAAATCCCTAAATTTTTTAAAGTAAAGAATGAAATCAAAAAAGTTTAAAAACCCGGCCCTTTAACTTTTTTAAAAATATAGGGGGTTTCAAAAAAACATGAAAAACCCTATCCATTTTTAGCTCCACACTAGGGTTATAACGTAAAAAGGGGAAAGGTATTAAATCTTTCGGGCCATCTGTCTGCACCCCCCCCTTTCATACCCCAAAACTACAAGTGAAACGGAAAATTGTATACGTAAAAAATTCAGGCATCAAAATTAGAATACATTAAAATTTCAGAAAGAATCAAATTTAAAATTCCAATTCCCGTAAAAAATTTCCCAAAAAATTGAATGCTCTTTAAAAAGCATGGGAAGAATTTTTTTAAATTAAAATTAAACACCATTGCCATTCGCAAAAAATCGCGAGAAACTTTAATTTTTTCAGAAAAATAAATTAAAATAAAATTTTTTTTTGCGACATCGTCATTTTGCAATGCCCGTAAAATATTTTCAAACAGATTTTCATTTTTTTGAATGAAATTTTTTCATTCTATTTAAACCCCGGAGGGAACATTCATATTTTTTTCTTTAAAATATAAATTTAAATTTTTGGCAAACAATAAGTAATAATTTTTAAAATTTTCGAAAAAAAATTTAAAATAAAACTAGCCCAATTTAGCTTTAAAAATTTTAATATGGAATTAAGCTGTTTTTTGGCGTTTTTATTTGTTATTATTAAATTAAATCACCATTTATTCGCAAAAATCACTGGGAAGAAATTTTAAATTTTTTTCTAAAAAAAATTAAAAGAAATTTTTTTTTGAAAACATCAATAATTTTAAAATGACGTCAAATATATTTCAAAGAAAATTTCTTTTTTTTACATGTTCATAAAAATTTTTTTAACGGGTTTGGCGACCTGACTATATAAAAATGGGGGGGGGGGGTTCTATTTCAAAAAAGGGGAAATTTTACATATTTATTCTTTGAAATTAAATTAAATTTTTTGGGCAAACAATAATTTATTGAATAAATAATTATTTAAATTTTTTTCAAAAAAAAATAAAAAAAACAAAACCAAAAATTTAAGCGTTTTAAATTTGTTTTAATAAAATTTAAATATTGTGTTTTGGCGATTTTTTCTCCTGTTAAACAAAAGTTGTGTGGAAGGCGGGCTGAGTGACAGATTTTTTAAAAACCTACTTTTTTTTTGCCCTTTTTTTGAGGTTAGAAACTCAAGGGGGCATCTCAAAACTGTGTAGAATTTAAAGTGCAATAATAAAAGCCCAAAGTTTTTGAAAAATATCGGGTTATGCAGCAGCAATTAAAAAAAAAAAAAACGTTGAGAATGGGATTTAATTCTGTTGAGAATATTCCGCAGTTAAAAAATTATTTTACAAAATTTTATGAATGGGCTTCACGCGGGGGCATGTGGGTTCAGTTTTAAAACAAATTTAAAAACCCCTTGCATTTGGGAAAGAAAAAATTTTAAATCATTCTTTGTTTTACAGGGGGGAAAGTATCCAAGATAGTGATTTTGGGTTAGAGTTTTAGGAGTTTTGGTGGGGCAATGATTTCAAAATGATTAAGCAGTGGTTGAGGCAAGTAAGAAAGCCAAGGGAAATGTTGGGAAAATATTAAAAAAAGTATAAATTTCAAAATTTAAAAGGGGGAGTTTATTTTGCCATTTTTTATAGGGGTTGGAAAGGGCCCCAAATTGGGAATATGCTTTTCCCTTTTTGGTCTCCCTTCCTCAAAAAAGAATGATTTGTTTAAAAAAGTTCCATAGGGCTAAAAAAAGTTAAAGGGGTTATCTGGTATTGATTATGTTTAAACAGATTAAGACCCTTTTAAACATTTTTTCCGGGAAAAAACGGGAGAGCTAGGGGGTTTTATATTTTTTATTCAATTTTTCTTTAAAAAACAGGGGACATGGAGGGCTTGGGTTTTTTTCCCCTTAAATAGCCGGACCAGGGGAAACATGATCAAAATGGAATAAATAGAGTTTTAAAGGGGAGGTAAAAAAAACAAAATTTTTTTACAATAGAGTTGTAAATAAAGTGGAATGCTTTACCAGATTTTTTTGTGCATTCGAAAAGGGGTAGAAGTTTTTAAAGAAAAATTTGAAGGACTTTGGGAAACTGGAATTTGTATTAGATTTTTTTTTGGGCCCAAACCTTTTGGGGGCCTCGGGGCCTTTTTGTTGGTCGAAAATTTTTTTTGTATTTGTATTTGTAATAGTAGTTATAAATATAAAGTTTAAAACCCCCTGTAGCACAAAAAGTTTTTTATCGATTTATTTTAAAAAGAAGGCAATTTTTGGGACATAGGGAGGGTTCAGAATGAATACCAATGAAAAAACACCAACCCAAAAAACCAACCCCAACCCGTTCATTATGACATCGACCCTTTTCCTTCGTTCCCCTCCCCTTGCACATCTTGTTGAATGTCCCTTGGGGGTTTCCCCAAAGTTTTTGGTACTCAGGGTCATCGGGGGTAAAGGGTTCCAGGTTCCTTGGGGGAAACGTCGCCAATTCATTGGCGTTCTTGCATTGGACATGGTGGGTCCCTTTTTGTCTCCTGCTGAAAAAACGAAAATTAAGACAAAATAATTTGTTAGTAAAAAGAAAACTTTTTTAGGTTTTTAAATTTAACCCCCTGGGGATAAAACAAATTGGCTGAAGTTTAAAAAATTTTTCTTTTACTGCAAGATTTAAATTAAAAATTTTTGACGGAAAAATTCCCAAATTTTTTAATTTTTTAAAAAAAAAATGTTTCTATATTAGATGGTTATAAAAAGGCTCCTCCCCTTTATAATTTCAAAAATTTTAAAAAAAATTTTAAATTTTTAAATTTTTAAAAAAATGGGGTGCTCTGGATAAACCCGACCTTCAGGTGACGGGTTTAAAAGGCCTTTTATTCCCCAGAGGGTTTAAAAGTAATATAAAATATTAAGTATAATTGGGAAAAAAATTTGGTAACCCCCCCTTTTTAAAAAATTAAAAAAAAGGATTTTTTTTAAAAAAAGGGTTTAAAATTGCCCCATTTGGGAAAAATACATTAAAAGTAAAATTAAAGGGGGGGGGGGGGGGGGGGGGGGGGGGGGGGGGGGGGGGGGGGGGTGGGGGGGGGGGGGGGGGGGTCCATAGAATTTTTTTTAATAAAAACCCCCATAAAATTTTAAAATTTTTAACTTTTAAATTTTTATTTAAAAAAATTATTAAAATTTAAAATTTCAAAAGATTATGAAAAAAGATATTTTTTTTGTTTATAATTCCCCAAAAAAAATTTTTTTTTTATTTTTTTAAAAAAAAATTTTTTTTTTAGCAAGCAGATTTGGGAAAAAAATATCATTAAAAAAAAAAAAAATAAAAACCAAAAAAAATTTATATTTTTTTAAATTGGCAATTTTAAATTTTTACCCTATTTAAAATTTTTTTTTTTTTAAAATTTTTTTTAAAAAATTTTAAAAAAAAATTTTAAAAAAATTTTTAATGGGGGAAAAAAATTTTTAAAAAAAATTTAAAAAAAATTTTCTTATAACTCTTTTTTAAAAAACCCCAATGTTTAAAAAAAAAAAAGGCCCCAAACCCCAAAAATTTAAAAAAAACAGTGATTTGGGGGCCTAAATTTGCAAAAAATCCACCGCTACCCTTAACGACCTGAACACCAAAAAAAGAAAACCTAAAAAGTTTAAGCCATTTATTTTTTTTGGGGGCCCCTCAAAAAAAGAAAAAATTTTTTCTATAAAAAACCCCCCCCCAAAGAATAAAAAAAGTAAAATTTTTAATACCCACCCTTTTTGTTTTAAAACCCCCACACCCGAAAGACTTTGAAAAAAAAAACTTCGTGGGGGCCCCAAAAACCAAAAGAATGAATTTTTTTTTTAACCCCCCAAAAGGGGAAAGCCCAAAAAAGCTGTTTAAGTGCTTCCCAACTTTTAAAAGCAGGGGGAATTTTTTTTAATAGAAAAAAATTTTTTTTTGGGGGTATTTTAAACTTTTTTAAAGAAAATTTTAAAAAAAAAAAATTATAAAAGGGGCCGAACCCCATTTTAACTATTTTAATGAGATTAGAAATTTTATAAAAAAAAGGTTTTGCAAAAAGGGAAAAAAAGTTTCTTTTTTTCGGGGAAGAACCCCCGCCCGGGCAAAGGGAGATTGGGTTTTTTTTTTTTTTACAGAGAAAAAAAAAAAATTTAAACCATAGTATTTCGACAATTTCTCATTTTAACCCTTTTTTTTTTAAAAATTTAAAAAAAAAAAATCTGCCATAAAAACCCCGGGGAAAAAGCCACGGCTGTGCCGGGTTTTCCCACCCCTTTAAAAAAAATGCTTGACACTTATTTTTTAAAACCCCCTGCTTGTTTTTTCGTAAATTTTGTGGGGAAAAAAAACCCTTTAAAAGGGAAGTACCCCCGATTTTTTAACCCCCCCAAAAAACTTTACAGTGAACCCCCAAAAAAAGGGGGGAAATTTTGCAATGAGAAATTTCATTTGGGCTTGGGGAAAAAATTTACCTCCAAAGAAATAAAAAAAAATAAAGGGTTTTTTTAAAAGATTTTAAACGGTCTAAAAACGTTTAAAAAAAAAACATAAAAAGAATTTAGTCACTAAAAAAAATAGAACCCCGGACATAGCCAACTACAAAACAGTAAAAAAACAACGAAAAAGGGGTACTATTTTTTGGGGCGCAAAAACGGGGAAAAAAAATAATCAAAACCTTCAAAAAGGTTTTTTTTTTAAAACGAAAAAACGAAAAAATTTAAAAAAAAAAATTAAAAACACAAACCCCCACCAACACATTTTAAAAAAAATTTTAAAAAATTAAAAAAAAAAAATTTTTCCCCCAAAAAAAAAAAATTTAAAAAGGCCCCCAACGTCGCTTTGGGGGGATTTTCGAGTGAGAAAAAAATTTATTTTTTAAAAAAAAGAGGTCCCAAAAAAATGGTCCCCCAAAAAAAAGGGGAAAAAAAAAATTTTTTTGGAATATTTTTTGGGAAAAATTTAAATGTAAAAAAAAATTTTTCAAAAGGCTAAAAATGGGGAAAAAAAAATTTACAATGATCCAAAAGGGAAAATTTATAGGTCCCCAAAAAAAGTGGCAAGAGGGGTGTTCAAAATTTCCCAAAAGGGGGGAAAGGGGGAAACGAGAAAATTTTGGGGGGGAAAAATTACAAAAATTTTTTAGGAAAATTTTTTTACCAAACGCTAAATAAGCACAAGCAGGGGGGTTTCCCCCAATATTTTAAAAATTTCCCCAAAAAAAACCTTTTTAAAAAACAATTTTTAAAAAAAAATTTTAAAAACCAAAAAATTTTTTATTGGGGAAAAAATAATTTATTTAAAGAATTTTTTTGTTTCCCCAAAACACGGGTCCCCCTTTTTTTTTAGCCCGTCGTTAACGAACGGTTATTTCAAAAAAAAACCGGGGGACCCCCCCAAAAACAGAAAAAATTTTTTTTTTCAAGGGAGCTTTTTTTTTGCAAAAAGTTTCCATTTTTTTTTATATTTTTTTAAAAAAAAAAACGTAAGAAAAAATGATTCATGAAAAAATAAAGAATTTTAGTGGGTTTTTTTTTAGTCGAAAAGTTAAAACGGAAAAAAAAATTTTGGTTTTTGGGGGAAAAAAAACGATTAAAAAAAAAAAAAAAGCGTCGGGGGATAAATACAGAGCCAAAATTTTTCTTTTTTAAATTTTTTAAAAATTTGGGTTTTAAAAAAATAAAAGGAAAAAAGTAATGTCGTAAATTTCATTTTTTTGAAAACTTCGGGGAAAAAAAAATGCAATGAAAACACTCTGAAAAAATACTTTTTAAACCCAAAACCCCAAATTTTTAAAAAACCTTATACGATAAAATTGTTTTGGCCCTATTTTCCCAAAATATAAAAATAAAAAAAAGGAGCAAAAAACCATTGGGGTTTAATTTAAAAAAAAAGCAACATTTTAGTTCCAGTGAAAACTGACAAATATCTTTTGACGCCCATAAAAGGTCAATTTAAAATTTATTCATTAAGACATGGAAAAAGCCCTAAATAAAATTCAAAGTTTTAAAATGTTTTAAATCAATATGGGCATTTCCCGCAAAAAACCCCCAAAAAAAAGGGTGTTTTTGGCACCCAAACCCACTCAAATTTCTTGGAAAAATTTGTTTTAAATTTTTTCCTCTTATGTGATTTAAGAATATAGCCCCAAAAATTTTTTTGGTTTCTGATTGTAAAATTTTTTTTTTATTAAATTTTAAAAAATTTGGGTTTTTTCGGGAAATTTGTTCTGGCCCCCATCCCTGGCCAGAATTTAATCAATTTTTCAGAAAAGCTTTAACTTTAGTATTTATGGAGCATTTGGGTTCAAATTTTTTTTAAAACTTAATGAAACCTTATAGTTAACTTAGCTATAGCAAGTTAAGGGGTAAAGTAATGTTAAAAAATACAAAAATGTTGATAATTCAACTTTTTTATATTTTTCAAAAAACACATGACTATAGAAATGTGCTAATAACTTTTTTCTACCTCCTCTCAGGAAATCGATTTTGGTGTCTATAGATTCCTTAGGTTTAGGCTTTAAAATAATAAAAAATCAGAATGGTGTTTGCCTTAATGGATAGATAATCAAGTTAAAACAGAAAAACGATTTTTTTGCACATCAACATTCATTAATGTTTCGAGGCCAGTTTATTTCTTACTATTTTTGTAAAATCCATTTTATTACTTTTAAGATAGTAATTGTATTAAATGTCTTGGATTATATATTTATTTTTTATAATTCTTTTTAAGAAAAAAACATTACTGCAATTTTAAGGAAACTTTCAATGCTTCTAAATATCTACAACCTGAAAGATTCAATTTAACCTTTCTGGAAGAATACACACTTAAAATATATTTAAAAAATTAATTAAGATTTGCATCTTCTTTTAGTTTAAACAAGGTCTTTATATTCACCCAAAAATAAACTAATATTTTAAAATCTATATTACATTATTTTGGTATGCATTAATTTCCTACATTGTATGATAAGAAAATAATCCAACTATTATAGAAAACACTGAGATAACAATATTATAGAATAACATGCTTTAATAACAATTTTATGCTACGCATAAATAGGGAAAGTAAATTTTACAAATGTAAATATCGTTTTTAAAACATTTAAATTAAGTACGTCATTTCTTCTGATGTAAAAATAAGCATTCTGTAGCCAGTAAATAATTATGAAAAATATTAACTAACACATGATAAAATAGATTAAATTAAAAAAATTACAGTTGATATCTATGTACAAAATCACTCACCTGTCCCTTTTTGTACCAGTTTTGAACTTATTTTTTAATAAGGTAACCATTAACTGCCTGAGAATTTAAACTTTATAATAACTGATGAACATTTAGATAAGTTTCTTTATAGTACTTTGGTTCTTATTCCATTTTAAGTTACAAAATTCTCTGTTAATTTAATATCCTTTTATTGAATTTTGAAGGCATATAAGAGGAGCTTTACATTTTGGTGCAGACAACGGACACACTGAATGTGTACCTGCAGCACCAGCTAAAAACACACCATTTTGGTCTTGGTTCACAAAATTTTGAAAAACCTATTTTAATATTAGAATATCAAGTTTTGAAACAGGAGTAAACTTCTTTTAAGTTGCATTAAGAAACGTACTTCTTTTGCATTACACACGTGATATTAACACTAACTTTATCTTAAGTTTCCAGTAAACATTCAAAAATATTCACCATTTTGGTTAAATCAGTGACTAATTTGACAATGTAGTATGTAAATTTTGCCCTTTTTGGTTTAGGGTTTGATAGTATACCAGATTGAGTTTTAAATTTCTTGCTTGGCAAACTACATAGTCACCAACTGTGAATTCTGACATAATCTTTTCTTTGTCCAAGATGGAGAAAGTTAAAATTTGAATTTTTTGGATGTCCCTACCTTGGAAACTTTTTCTTGAATAATAGCATTATGTCATCACTATCTAATTTTTGAGTATTTTTTTCTTTAAAACATTATTAACTTTTCCAAATTTTTTCGTTTTCCATATAGATGCCTTTGAGCTTGGAATAGCATGACGTTAATTGGAGAACATCCTAAGATATCTAAACTTTTATTCACATCCTCTATACTTATACATCTCAGGGTACATGAAAGTCACAACTGGATCATCTACTAAGTCACTTTCTCAGTACTGTACTGAGTTTAGCAATTTTGTTGACAGGTTATAAGTTTATGCGTAACTTTTATCCTGGATTTACAAAGATTTCTTATCTCTTAACAATTGTGATGAAGCCAAGTGTATTGAACACAAGGTTTTCTTCACAGGCAGCTTATGTACGTTTGTAGGATCACAACAATTTTATTTGGACGAGTTTCATATGCTTTTAAATAATAGTACTAATGATGTTAGTACTATTATTATAGTTTAAATTTTCAGCTTTTTGAACAATTTTCACCGACCTAAGTAATATTAATTCTTGCTGCTCTCACTCAATGCTGAAAAACTTTGAAGAGTTTTTACTAAGGTGTTGTTTCGAAATCTCGTGATGTTTCACCCAATTTTTCAATGCTGTACAAACTATGTTTTTCAAGCTATTTTTAGCAAAATGGCTTTGAAAATCTTAAATAACTACAGAAGAGCTGACGTTTCCTATTCAGTTTCTAATGATCAAGTGAGTGCAGATAAGCAAAAATTAAATTTAGTTTAGTCAAGTGGTTGCACATGGTATGCCCACATTCCTAGCCTCTTGACTCTTCAAAGAGGTGTCCCCTTTAAAGGGCCTCTCTGATGCTGATTTGAAATAAACAAATGACTCCTTTGCATCTTTTATGTTCCTGCTTTGTGCTACCAATCTACTATTCAGTACCTAGTCCAAGTAAAGATGTTAGCCAGATAAGTTTTGAAACTTGTTACTTTTAAACTGTTGAAAATTTCCAAAAATCCTACATGTTGAATTGTGTGAACAGTTTTGGTAAGTTTTATTACATCCACTTTTAGTAGACAATGCTAGCTTATTAAAACTTCTAATACTTTAATTAAAATAATAGAAATTATAAATTAGATCTAACAAAATATACAACTATAAAAAACATTAACTTAAGTATGTTCATGAGTCATCAGGAAGAATACCTGAAGTATTTGAAAAATTTCAAAAATATATAATTAGGCCCTTTTGAACTATAAATGACTTAAACGAAACATCTACAAAAAATTACAGTTATATGATAATAGATTATATGTTTATTATTAGTTTAGAAAAGATAAAAATTATTTTTTCTCTAACCTTAAATGGGTAGGTACATAGCACTTTTGTAAGTTTCATGGTCATGGTACTTTTACTAGGTACATAGCACTTTTGTAATTTTCTTTGGACATTTAATACAATTACTATCTTAAAAGTAATAAAATGAGTTTTTACAAAAATAGTAAGATATAAACTGGCCTCGAAACTTAATTGAATGTTGATGTGCAAAAAATTGTTTTTCTTTTTAAACTTGATTATCTATCTATTAAGGGCAAACACCATTCTGATTTTTTTTATTTTAAAGCAAAAACCTAAGGAATCTATAGACGCCAAAATCGATTTCCTGAGAGGAGGTAAAAAAAAGTTATTAGCACATTTCTATAGTCATGTTTTTTTTGAAATATAAAAAAGTTGAATTATCAACTTTTTTTGTAATTTTTTTAACATTACTTTACCCTTAACTTGCTATAGCTAAGTTAACTATAAGGTTTCATTAAGTTTTTAAAAAAATTGAAGCCAAATGCTCCATAAATCTGAAGTTATAAGCATTTCTGTAAATTGATACAATTCTGGCCAGCGATCGGGGCGAGAACGAATTCTGAAAAATCCCAATTTTTAAATTTAATATAAAAAAAAGTTACAATAAGAAACCAAAAATTTTTGGCATATATTCTAAATTATATGGGAGAACAAATGTACAAAGTTTCAAGAAAAATCTGAGTCGGTGGGTACATGGTCTGGGTGTTTTGACATGGAATGACCCTATAGTTAAAATCAGTAAAAAGTAGTAGTAGATGGGCGTAGATAACAATTATTAACTTAGAACAGATAAAGACTAATGTTAAAAAAAAATGCTAAAAAGCTAAATTGTAAAAAAAATTATACTTGTTTAAGCTTTAAGGATATTAACATGTTAAGGATAGTTCAAAATGGCCAAAAATATACACGTCTTTTTGAACATTCTAAGGGTACAAATAATTGCAAGGTAAATAATATTTAATAATCCCTCGCATAAAATTTAATTAAAATGGCAGCACGCCTACCTAAACAACGCACGATTTCTAGTTAATGACCACGCCAAAACCCTTTGTAACTACTGTTGACTCCATTCTTGTTTAATAAAACACACGATAACAATGCCTAATTGAAAGAATAAAAAGTATGGGGAAAGCTTCGTGAAATGAAATTATATGAGTAGAAAGGGGTCTCCAAACTCTTTCTCACGGTAGGAATGTTGGAAAGATCAGAAAAGTTATCAAACTCTAACTATATTAATTTTCAAAACAAGTTATTATAAACTTGCGACCGTTGTAAACTTGACTAAATAAGCTTGAGAAAGCTATTCCCTCTAAAATCTAAACAAAGCCTTATTTCCAAATAAGACTAAGTATGCTGCATCTAAAGGATCAAATTTTGAAGTGGAGGCAATTTCGCAAATTTTTAAAATAAGCTTAAATTTATAATACATATAAACAATTAAAACTGCAGTTTCGTCTAAACTAAATGAACTTTGTTTAAAATACATGAAATCGCTATATTCAATATCATTTGTTTTATGAAACAAATATGAACAATAGAGAAAGCGGCGACAATTGGGAAAGTTGAATAGATTTTTAGACAAATCACTATTTTTTTTACGTTTTTTTCTCCACAATAACCGAATTTCGACATTTATTGCTTTTTATATTATTATTATTATTATTATTATTTTACGTATTATATATTAGGTAGATAGATGAAAACCGCTTGCTTGCCGGTTTCATCTCGCAAGCCTTAGTTTGGAGACGCCTAGCTTTGAAAACTACAATGAAAACTTATTACCTTAATTTTGGTACGGAGTCTGAAGTCAAAATTGGGGATCTAAATATTCCTTAATTTGAATATATAGTGCATTTTATAGAATAATCAACTTAACCTAGTTTTGTTAAATTACGACAGATATACGGACTTTAACACTCGGTAGGAAGCACTTATTTTGACAATTTCCGAAGTGAGATAATAATTTAATACATACTAGTGTTATTTCTCAATGGAAGAAAATAATATTTAAACTTAGACGTATGGAAAACACATACAAATCGCTTCAATATTATATCTTATAGGATTTTAAAAAAAACTATTTTTAATATAACAATTGTTTGTAAATAATTTTAAGGTGATATTATTATGCTGATTTTAAGATTATAATCTGCATAAAAACTCTTCAAATACAGAAAAGCCGATATTTTGCATCAAACATCATCGTCATTCAGGGCTGGGCAATTCAGTAGATAGAGGGTTTGTGGCATTTCCATATTTCCAGCACAACCAAGCTATTTTATAAGATTCAATAATATAATTTCAATATTTTCCCCTTTGATAAAGGCTTATAATCATGCACCAATCCATCAACATTTTACCCGGTCTTTAATACAAAAAAATAAGGGTCTCTCGATCAATCACCAAGATAAAATACTTATCGATGTGTGGAAGAGAGAAAAAAATAAGACTCCAGATCTCCCAGAAGCGGCAACTTTCTCAAGGAGGAAACTTGATAAGATAAAAAATAGTTGCAGCAAATAAATACCTCAAGTCACACATCACATTATCTCAAATGAACAAAAATATCTCTGTCCAAAAAAGATGTGGGTTGGTCTTATGGTTGGTGTAAGTCCATTATTATCATAGCACTAAAGCTACACGTGGGCTACTGGCAAAGCCTCGTAATTCTGAACCACAGTCGAGTGACGAACGCGACAACCGAGACAACATCGTTTTGCTGTGTCAGCTAGGACGGCATCATTGATTGGCGGATTTTTTTATTTGCCCAGCACGATATGTTTGTTAAAATTGTTCTAATCCTGTCTTAGCCATCTTATAATCTATAGGATGTCTAAGACAGGAACAAAACCCTGGAAGATATTCTCAGAGGCAAGACGCCTCACCGACCGCACCACGCCGGCTTATTGGTGACTGGCCTTGTGATTTCGAACCTTGGTCAAATGACGAATACGGCGCCAGGACTTTGGACCAGGAATTAAACGTGCACTAGCCCCGTATTCACGGAGGTTTTTTTTGTTGGATTTAGTATTACCCAATCCGTTTGTAGAATGGCAGCAACAAGAAACCATCCCATGACACCACATTTTAGTCATATGTATGTGATTTTGATTTACTAAATAAAAAAGAATACAAACAGATATACAAACCAGCTTAATAAAAACGATTAACCTCAACAGACTGTATAAAGAAAATAATACAAAGTGACTTCATCATCAAACCAACCCATTCCATATTGGAGTAGGCCATATCTCTCATAGAATCGAAAACTTTTTGAACTACAAAAGGATTTGAGCTAGCATTTCCTGCCTTCTATGCTCACACGGCGATTTATAGGAGATCATAAAGATGACTAGTTTGGAGTGAATCTACATAAAAAATGCATAAACTCTGACAAAACTTGATCGGCCGAACCTCTCTGTTCGACGAAGTCGGAGAGCATAAAAGGAAAAAGAATTAAGTACGACATAATTTTTTTTTAAAAAAGGGGGAAATAGGCTTTCGATATGTTACTTTAAATTCTTTTGTTTTTTTAGTTCATTATTTTTATGCAATACTCTTTCTTATAATGTTATGTACGAACACAATTACAATTTTGATGACTTCCAAGAATCGACAAATCGACGAATTACAAATGTTAGGTATTTCCCCATTTATATGGTTTTCCCACCGAGAAAATAAGCAAAGTGGCGCAAGGAGGTTGAATCATGTTAACTTGATCATGATTAGTTTCTACTTCTGCTTTCTACATTGGTTCAGGTACCATTGCTATTTGAATATAACTTAAATTTCAAGACACTGAAACCTCGGAGAGTTCTCCTCGAAATATGCAACACACCTACTTCTAAAATTTAGATTACGAAATGCATGACAAAAACGGGATCAAAATTCGAACTTAGATTGTGCATGTGGACCAGCACTCCAACAAGCCAACAACTATGTTACCCTTCTAACCCCGTCATTTAAACGAGTAAAAAAATATTGAGGTGATTAATCCAGTGAAAGATTTTTGTCTGAAAGCGTCATCCATTATTTACAAACGATAACTTTGAATCAAATTTCAAAGCCGTCGATCATCGTACCAGAAGCGAGATTCAAACCCATAGACTTCGATACAACTCTCGGCGTGGTTAGATTAAATTATCGTCGCACTAAAGCTACACGGGGACAATTGGCGACGGACATCGCAATTTAGAACCACAGTCAAGTGACATGCCGTCACTTGAGTAGGCACCCTACGCAACTTTTAAGGCGGCATCGTACACGACGTCAGGACTTTAAAGCATATTTAACGTGCACTCCCCTACACGGGGTATTATTTCGTTGGAAATTATTTGGGGTATTATTCGTTTTTCGTGCTGCACGGACCGTTTTAGAGGCCGCCAGTTATTTGGACAATGCCCGGGCCCAAACCTGGAATCTTTCGCATGCAAGGCAAGCGCCTTACCGACTGGGCTCCCAAATCCCTCAGAATGTTGAACTTAGTCTCTATTGGGGCCTCTCTCAGCTGTTCGATCAATAACAACAGCACCGCCCTCTCACCCCACAGCAGCGAGCCGCCACTCGCATCGATCGCCTGTAGACGCCAGGTAGAACCAAATCAATACGAGCATCCCAATGCCACGGGAACGTTGACCTTCCCAACAACTAAGTTATTACCGCAAAAAGTTGCCTAATAAAGTCAAATTAACAGGGTGGAAATTATTTCTTTTATTTAGGGTGGGTCAGTTTTCGCACAGATTGGCAAGGAGGTTTAACTTGTAGGTTTTTGAATTCTTTTGTAGATTCCCCAGGGTCAATCAATCAGGGCTCATCAAGTTGTCCGCTGCTAGTTCCATCAACATAGCTTTCACATTTAAACGAAGTTCCTTCTTTAATTAAAAGAGGCACAGCTCACATTTCAAATAAGTTTGCTACACGAAATTGCTGCTTAGTTTATATAAGATACTGATATACACTAAAAAGTCAATAAGCGGATTTGATGTATTTTGAATCAATGTTGTGTGATGAATTTCTTAACTTTCGCAAACATTTAGGAACTAATCCACTCGCAGTCGTAAATAAAGACAAAAAAGAATAGATTGTTTTTTATGTGTAGCACGTACAATCGTGGATTTACATAGGTTGCCCAATGCCCATTTTTGTAACAATTTTCAGACATACAATTTCAATGACAAGCCTCTTTTAGTCCGATTGCAGTGAGAAGAGCGTTAACCCTTCGTAACAAAGCACATTACGCAAACTTGTATTAACTAGATGGGATTTCTTTTAACAGGTTGTGTTGTTGCGTGGGACAGGTTATCCACGATATCCACCATAAAAGGAAAGCTGTTTCAAGTGTGTTGACTGTCTCATGACATCCCTCCCCCCATCTGCTTGTGGTCTTGCCAGGATGTTTGACTTATGTGGCTTATCGGGCATACTGAGAACCCAGTATTGACGTCTACCTGCGGGATTTAATATCAGTATCTTAACATTTAAGTCAGAGATAGTTGGTTATATCGAGATATTTCTAAGCATTGGAGCGGCAATAATAATTTGAATTTATAAAGAAAAGGGATCGTGAGGTTTTGTATCTATTTCCAGCAAAAATATCATTTTCAAGTACTTGACAAAGCTTTGAGGATGAATATTCACGAATTTGCGTTACAAGTTAAATACTTTGAAATAATCTTCTATCCCTAAAATATAGTATGAAAGCCGAACTTCTTCGTGGCGAAATTACAGATACATACTAACTTGGTATTTCCTTAATCAAACCTCCAATTTCTCTCTTATCAGATACATGAAATTCTTGTAATTAGTAAACCGTACACATCATAATCATTGCAAGTAAGTAATCCAAACAAATGCAAGACATAATTTCTATAATGAATTTTCTTAGACAACCAAATTTTGGAATGCAGTTTATGCGATGCAAATATTGATTTATATTTGTACGCGTTCATCTGTAAATAAAAAGCATCAATGGTTCGTACATAAGGCTTCCTAAATAGCGCCACAATTGTTCCTGGTACATTAAATAAAAGAAGCTCTAGATAAAAGAAATAGGAATCCATGCAAATATAGAATGGATATCTCTAGGACAAACAAAACGAAATCTCTCAAATAGCTTCTTTTTCTAGTTTCATTTTTGTTTGATACTGCGCCTCATTACGCAGATTGTCGAAGATAAGTATCGCAAAACAACACTGCGTGATAGAAGCCTTATATTTAGACAGGTCAGATTTAAATGTTTCAGTGATTACATTTTTGACTGGAAAATCATCGTAACATATTAATAAATCCTCATTTAAGTTACTTTCAATTGCAATTTTTTTTTTGAAAAAACTTGAAAAAAACAATATCTATTTTGGTATTTTTTATAATTAGATAGTTGAATAACAAACTCAACTGTACCTATCCATACTTAAAGACTAAATTACTACATTAACATCAATATAATTACAAATTTTGAAAAGATAACAAGTATGAAAAAAATCTTGAAAACCCAATGAAAAAAAAACATGCACATTACATCCAGACGTAGCACAGTGGTCTGGGAGCGGCCAAAATGCCAAATTTCGAAGTGTTAGAAAAATGCAAAATGAATAGATTTTTTAAATTAATAGATAATTGAATAGTAAGATTACCAAATATAAATCATTAAAAATAATTTTTTGTTGTATTTATAGTTACGAAAAGTCAACAAATGAAAAATAGCCCGTTTTGAGGCGATACAATGGAATTCAAAATACACGATTTATAATTTTATTACACAATTTTTTTGCATGTTTTTGAGTTTTATAAAAGGTTTTCTTTTATTTTACCTGATTAAAAAATACAAAATAATTTTTAAATTAGTTTTTGATCTTAGTTTCTAAAATACTATGTTTTTAAATATTTGAAAGAGTGCAACTTTCTTGCTCCACTATGCTCCAAAGTCTCATTAAAATTAACTAGTTTTCCAAATCGTATATAAAAGATAAATCTAAATTTCAGCTGCGGAAACGTACGGACACCATAATTACAAACAGAAGTGTCAAAATCTAGCTGTTCAAAAATCGTCGAAAAGCACAACGCTGCTGCGCGTTGCTCCACGGCAGCTGTTAATCTAGAAACAAAGTAGCAAAACCGACAGGTGTTTCGACCACTTCACTTACAAAGAGTTTAATTATAAACAAATAAAAGAACTTAAATACTGGTGTCATCTTTGTAGGAGATAAAAGGTCTGATTTGTTTTCAATAATAATGTTTTCAAGAGATGCTCATTGGCTTTTGGGAAGGAGGGGCGGAGGGGGGGGGGGGAGAAGTCCAAAATTCATTCTTATAAACAGTTCCTATACAAAATATACTTTTCGACAAAGGTGACCAAATAATTTCAAACCTCTTTTACCAGACGTTCGATAATGTTTCATCGGTAAGGACGAAATGGCGAGTTTTAAATGTTGTTATAGTGAATTAGTAGAAATTGTTTTAAAGAGCCAATTTGATATCGAAAAAAGCATCGACGCTTTGAAAGTATCTTACCCATTGATAACCTCAGATCAACGAGAAGGAATAAAAAGGTATTTATTCAAAATATTTGTACCCCATTTTCATAAAAGGTGGCTTGATTGTAGTCGCAACAAAAAAGGGTTTTATAATAAGTATAAGAAGTGGCTTGCTAACACTTATTCCGTAGAACTCGTAGAGTCAAGTAATTCTGCATCGGGTGCTTACAGCACACATTATATGGAAATAGTAGAGCCATCTTTTTCCGCACAGGCTAGCTCTAGCACACTAGATCAACAAGAACCATCTACTTCCACGCAAGCTGGTCGACCTGAAAAGCCTTTTGACGAATGTTCTGATCGAACAAAGCGTCGGAAAATTAAACAAATTCTTGATAGTGTATCGAAAGAACTATTAACTGCTGCATCAAAGAAATACCAAAATGATACTGACTTTTACATTGCTGAAAAAGCTCTTGCTATACTAAAAGATGCCTCCTTATCTAAACATGATTATAACGTTCTAAGACAATCATCAAAGTAACTAGGAAGCAACATTTTCCCGTCCTACGATCAAGTTTTAGAGCAGAAAAAGCTATGCTACCCAACTGAAATTGAAGTATCAGAAAGTCATGCGACAGTTAATATCCAAACGTTGCTGGACCACACAATAAAACGAATTTTTCTCATAAAATTCGAAGTCGAACCAACAGTGTACAAATTTAAACTATTTTGCAAGTGGGAGTGTGATGGGTCTGATGGTCACAGCCAATATAAGCAGATGTTTGAAAACGAAAAAGAGACCGACGCCAATTTTTTTTATGACGACCCTGGTTCCATTGCGTTTAACAACGGATGAAGATACTCTTGTTTGGGAAAATCCAAGACCCTCATCCAC
This sequence comes from Oedothorax gibbosus, assembly GCA_019343175.1. Lineage (NCBI taxonomy): Eukaryota > Metazoa > Arthropoda > Arachnida > Araneae > Linyphiidae > Oedothorax > Oedothorax gibbosus. Next base: position 20,501 of record JAFNEN010001830.1, read on the forward strand.
ACAGTTTTGCAGACCAATTAGATTTCTTTTTGCAAAAGAAACTCCAGATTTAGTTCGACAAGAAGTTGGTAAAATGCATGAAGATATCGAAAAATTGAACGTAACAATACTTACCTACAATAACAAAACAATACACGTAAAACATGTGTTTAGTGCTATCCATGATCGATGGAAAAGTTACCCAATATTTGACAAATACGCCATCAATGGCAGTATGCCCAATATGCAAAGCTAAGCCTTCAGAAATGAACAATCTACAACTTTTGGATACTAAAATCATTTATGAGGAATTAATTAAGCTTGGTCTCTCACCACTTCATGCTCGTATAAAATTTATGGAGTGTATTCTTCACATTGCCTACAACATGAGTTTTAAAAAGTGGAAAACTACGCAAGAAACCAAAGAAATAAAACTAAATGCAAAAAGCAAATCCAAGAAAAATTAAAAAAGGTTTTAGGATTAAATGTCGATGTGGTCCTACAAGGAATGGGCACTTCCAACGATGGTAATACATCTCGAAGATTTTTTAAGGATCCTACTATTACTTCGGAAATTACCAAAGTTGATAGAAATCTAATTCATAGATTTAAAATTATCTTGTATACAATCAATAGTAGTGCTGAAATTGATCCTCTAAAATTTCAAAACTACTGTAGAGAAACCGCAATTTTATATGTTGATTTATACCCCTGGTACTACATGCCAAACACTGTTCATAAGGTATTGTTTCATGGAGGGGAAGTGATTTCATCATATATGTTACCAATAGAAGCTTTGACCGAAGAAGCCCAAGAAGCCAGAAACAAAGTCTTTCGGTGGTACAGACGAGAACACTCGAGAAAAAGTTCAAGGAAAAATACAAATAAAGATGTGTTTAACTTCCTTACTATTTAATCGGACCCTTACATAAATACCTTTCGCGCAAAGCCTAAAACAAACAACAAATTAGAGCTACACGAAGACTCAAAAAAACTATTATATTAATATTGTAATCTTTCTTAAATTAATTATTAAAATTAATCATCTTATTAAAATTATCTTATTATCATCTTATTAAAATTAAACGAAAATTCATTTAAAATTCATTAAAAAGTCTTTAGATGAATATTAATACCATATTTGGCCTTAACATCTTCAATAATAAAATGCTGTTAATTAATATGATCTTAAAAAACTGTTGACGGTTAATTTGAAAGTATATGTTCTGTGTATTCATATTTTTGTACGATATTTTGATATTAAACTTGATATTATTCCACAAACTTAAATGTTTAATATTATATAATTATTCCACAAATTTTAATGTTAAATATTTTATAATTATTTCACAAACTTAAATGTTTAATATTATATAATTATTCCACAAATTTTAATGTTAAATATTTTATAATTATTTCACAAACTTAAATGTTTAAGATTATATAATTCATGTGTTCAAAAATTAGTAAAAAAATATTCACATTAAAAAACTTTGGTTTCAATTAATTTTATAAGTTAAATTGAGAGCAGAAAATATTGAAAATAGTGTAATTTTTTTTTAGCTCAACGTTTCATTTTTAAAAGATTTTGTTAGTGTTTTGGCTTTTTGTGACTACTTGACGTACGATTACATATTACCATGGCCTAAACATACGCATATGCACTTGCACAATACATGTTGATTAATTTTCACATTACATCTTCACATACTATTTTTTTTTGCATTAACTGTAACTTAAAATCTATAGGTTTTACAAACTTGATTGTGTCCTATATCGACTCAGATGGGTCAAAAACCTACAAAACCGAATTTTTATGCATTTTTGTCAAACCACAAAAAATAAATGAATTTTGACCGTTTTTCAGCCTTTTCCGACCACTGTGCGTAGCTATAATTACAAAGTGATTAATTGAGCAACACCAGACTACTTTTTTACAGTTTCCAAAACAAAAAGCTAGTTCTATCTACTTCTTACTCATGTATTAAAAGCTATTGAATGAAGTTAATTAAAAAGGGATGAATTGGACAAATATAGATAATAACTAAAAGGAGAAGACTAAACACGTCTGTCCAAAGACAGATCTTCACGGAAGAACTACGTAATTGAATCATCACAAATTGAATCACACTACTGCATCAAAGGGTAAGTAAGTAGAAATATACAAAAAAAAACCTACTACATAGTCACAGATACAAAAGAGACTCGTTTATTTTGATTTATTCCGAACCCATTTATTTTGCTAGTTGTTTCGTGACTTCAAAAACCACAGTGCCTTCTGAATATTTATAATGTAAATTTCTAGATAATGC
>JAFNEN010001831.1:0-22328 GCA_019343175.1 Oedothorax gibbosus
ACCGCGGGAGGTTTTCTCCTTAAGTGGGAAAAACAAGAAATGAACAAGAGTGGATCAACTCCCCAGGACAAAACACTCTAAAAGCATGATCAAAGGATCATCAGCAAAAATTGCCTCTGAAATTCTTAGATACCCAAAACTGAAGATTCAAATAATTGTGGGCTTTATCACAGGGCACTATCATTTCAGAAAACATCTTCATACGATGGGACTTCTTCAACAAGAACCTACATGTAGAAAATGTCCATAACAAAGAGGAAACGGCACATCACATCATATTTGAATGTGATGCCCTTGCCCATACTCGATTGATAACCCTAGGTATCATTAATGATAAAGAGTTACACCTTAGTTCTATCAGGGACCTGGCTGACTTTATCACTCAAGTAGGAGACCCTAACAAATGGAGCTAAGGAACTTTTTGGGTCTGGGGTATGGTACAAAATGCTACCCAAAAGCAGAGTGCCACATATCGGACAAACCCAAATTAAAAGAAGAAGAAGAAGAAGAAAGTCCATATTTCATTTTCAGCAATACCTTCTTATCCCTAGACCAGGTCCATAGATCGAGCCGCCACATCCCTCTCCCATCAGCTGGCCCAATGATGCTCAATGCAGCTCAGGATGTGAGATGCAGGAAGGATCATCGCTTTTAACTCCCGCCCTGAATCGAAGACTTTTCGTGTGACAAGCCTTGACAAGGCTGTCTGGACAGGTCTTGGGTAGGAGGCCTGGAGCAGTGGCAGATCCAAGATTTTTTTAATTTACCGAAAAAGAGTACTTATCCAGCGATGCTTTTACAAAACAAGTTTTCTTTTTAAAACAAATTGGAACACAGAATACTCGCTCTTTAAAAAGGACAGATGGGTCCAATTGTAGTTATATTCCCAGCTACGGCGTGTATAGAAGGAAAACCAGACAAAGAAACAAGAAATAACCACTGGGATACCACACGTGCTTAGGTTCGGTACAACAAACACATCTACCTACCAGATGTGTTGCTGGACAAAAACCGGTTTGCCAAGTAAAGCCATCGATCGCTTTGTAGTAAGCGTTAAGACTCTTCTCTAGTGATTCCGAAACTAAAATCTCACTAACAGCTAAACTAAGCTGGCTATCAGTGGGTGGGGCTTATGAACCTCCTCACGAAACAACCTGCTCCAATCAAACGTAGTGGGTCAGGAGAATTTCGCACCCCCTCCCCCCTCTGGATACCAAGAAAATGTAGGGGGACTTCTGAAGAGGCGCGACATTGTCATTTCGCCCCTCTTGCCCCCAAGCAAAGATAAGAAACTTGTTTTGAGGTCTGCTTACTCTGGTCTGGATCGCACATGGTCAGGCGAAAATAGCTTGATAGATTTGGGCCTCACTTGTCTGTCGTTTTTCACCCCGAGTGCCTAGGTGTAATATACTCATATAATACTCGTAACTGTTGAAATTCGGATTGGAAATTTTAGAATTTTTTTTAATATATTTGTTTTTTTCAATAATTTATTTGGGACATTTTCGTCAAAGTTGTTTTTCGTCTACTTTTAAAAATGAACTAATCAAAATTTATTTTGCAGTTTTCTTTCATAAAAAGGAATATTTTGACAGTTTTTTTTGTTTAGAAAATTACTGGACGTTCCACTAATATTTGAAAATACCATTAATAATTGGTCCAATTGCTGATTGATTTGGCTCGTACCGCAGTTTTTTTTTTTAATTTTAATTTTGTGATTTTTTTAGTAGATTTCTGACCTAAGCAATTTTACATAACTATTCATCGAATTGTAAATAATTTTAGAAAGGTGTAAAGAGTACTATTTAAATTTAAATTGCTGTGTTGGGCGATTTTCTTTTATGGCTCATAAATGTTGTGGTGAAGCTGTTATAGGTAACGGTTGCTTTAGCTTCCACACTACGTTTATAACGTAAAAAGTGGAAGGTATTATAATCGTTCAGTCTGTCTGTCCGTCACCCACTTTCATATCCCGAACTACTAATGCTACGGACAAGTGTGATACGTCAAAAAATTTAGCGTACCGAAATTAGAATACATTGAAAATTTCAGAAAAGAATTCGAATTCGAAGTACTTCAATTATTTAAAAAAACCTGCAAAATTTAATGCTCATTTAAAAAGCATAGGAAGCCATTTTTATTAGAATTAAATCACCATTGCCATCGCACAAATCGCTCGAGAAACTTTAATTCTTTTAGACAATAAATTGAAATAAATTTATTTTGCGACATCGATCAGTTTTGAAATGACGTCAAATATATTTCACTACAAGATTCTTTGTACCGTTGATATGAAATATTTTCACTCTATTTAAAAGCGAGGAATATTACATATTTATTCTTTGAAATTAGCAGAGAGGATGATTGCTTGCATCTCCTTGGATATTATATAGTACAAGAAAAAAAAGTTTTTTCAATTACGAGTTATCTATATATTACAACTTCATTATTCGACCATAACACTCGGCAAATGAGGTAAACGGACAAATATTTTGCAAACTTTTTAGATTCCATTGATAACAATATAATTCGACAGTCTCCTTAGGCCCAGCAAAGTACTTCCTACAAAACTTTTTTTAATGTTGTTACTTTTTTTACAAAAAGTAAACATTCAAACCCAATATCTCCAACATTGACTTAAGCCTTTTTTACACTCAAACATCAACACATCCGACTTAAGTAGCTTCGCGAAACATATAAGCAAAGTGGCTTAAGTCCAAGTTGGGGATATTGGGTTGAACATTTGCTCCTCATTTCAATCCAGTTTTTTTTCGTAATTTGATTGTTCAAGATGTTGATAATCTGAACTTCGGTGCTTTGCTTCAGGGAACCGAAGTCCTGATTATTGTCAGTGGTTCTCCCTGCTATGGTAACCGACTGAAATACAACTTATTTAAATTATTTCGTTTCAATTTCTGATTATGTTCATTTGAACACAATAATACTCTCAAATGTACATTGTTACAGACAAGAAAGCCGCTCTTGGTTCTCATCACATCCTTGTTTCTTTTCCCTCCAAAAACGAAGGCGTCAATAAGATATTTCTTTTAAGAATTTCAAAAAGTAAAAGTAGGTATTGACATGGTGAGATCCATTTGTCCGTATTGCCTCCCCTTACAACTTCAGTTCTATCCGTTGGATTTTGTGTGTGTGTGTGAAGTATGAAATTTAGAGACTTACCTTTATACTTTTTTGTCATCGGTCTGTACGTGCGGATATCTATCTACCGGTCTGTCAACGGTCTACCCTAGTGGTTGGTATAATCTTTAATTGAAAGGACAAAAAAAATAGTTTTTTAATTAAAAAATCTTTAATTTTGCGATTTTAAGTAGAATTGACCTAACCAATTTGTCGTTGTACAGCTGTGGACAAAAAAAAGTAAACACTAGGATTATTTCGGACGTTAGTCATCCTATGGAATCGGACCTTTTTGACTTTGTGAACAAATAACATTTGAGTTAAATTCATGACACAAAATTTGCATAAGGGGCCGTCTTCATATTAAAAATGTTACCAACTTCAAAATTTTGAATAGAAACACCCCTTTTTGAGTCCATATTTCAAATGATGACATATTTTAACACGAAATACAAGTTTTGTTAGTTTTTGAGCATTATTAGTGGAGTTAGAGACGTGCAAAGTTTAGGGGCCGTAATGTTAAATGAGTTGCACATAAAAACTATTCCACTCTATAAATAATTAAGATAATGAAACGAATTTTTTTACTAAATAATAATTATAATAACCCAAACAAAATGCATACACTATTGGGGTATTTAAAAGAAATTTTATATTTTTAAATATTATATTAATATTTATAAAAATTATGAATAGAAACCCCTTAATGTTTTTACAGAAATGAATTTAAGACATGAAGTTTAAGCGAAATCCCAAATTTTAAAATTTTTATCCATAATTTGCTGAGTAAATCACAAAATACTTTTTAATTACCTTTAGGGGACTGTATATAAATTACAATATGTGAACTTGAGAAACAAATACGGCCTTGCAAAAGGGAGAAAACATTAAACCAACGACCTTGAAAATTCTGATGTATCACACAACAGGCGCCTTTAAGGTTGATTAATGATAGTTCATTTGGTTTTGGCTTAAATAACGTCCCACTAGAGCTACACGAGGGCTATTAAATATTGATGTATATACAACTCCCGAAGTGCCGGAAAAGCTCTGAGTGAACATAAGTTAAATCTGTATTTGGAATAAGTAACGTTAACCCCAAAGTATTTATTATATTTTAAGCAAAATATAAACTATCGAATTATAAGCTTAATGTGTCTATCACTTTCATAGTCATCTCTAGAATAGCTACGTTTAAATTGATTACTTTTTAATAGTAGTAGGCCTTCATGTTCCACAGAAACTGAGAGCCATTTTTAAAAATATTTTTTCAGTGTCTTGTGTTAAAGTCAATTTATTTCGTGTATTTAAACAAATGTTTATAATTTTTTTTTTTTAGTAAGAAAGTTTATTAGTTACTAGCTGTTATACCCGACGTTGCACGGGTAGAGGTGGAAAAATAATTTAACAGTCAAATTTAACTATTTTTTTTCTTTCATTTTAGTTACATAAGATATGCAGATTACCCAGTAATTTTCCATTTAATAACCCAACTTGGATATAGTAATGATTAATATTAATTTCAAATATACATTTGATAAGAATCTCAAATTAAAAAGAATACATATTTAAGTAAAAAGTAATCAGTAAGAATTAAAAATGGAAAACAGCTAAATCTTAAAAGGGTCTCAAACATTTATTTTAACGCAATTCAAGGGAGTTTCTATAATAAATTAAGTAACTTTTTTGGACACTTTGTAGATATAAATACAATATAAGCAGTACAAATTTCTACCATAATTCAGTACAAATGCTGAAAAATTAAGAATCAATGCATATGTATACAGTACTAAATCAATGCAGATATGTACAATAATTGAATGAAAATAAAGAGGTATTGTGAGTCACATAGAGCTAATGCATTAGTTCTGGAATCACAACTTCCGCAGAAGTATTTGCTTTGTCATGTTAGCCCTTTTCCCCAGGTATGGGAATCAACATAACATCGAAATGAAATAAATTTGAAACGAAAATTTTAGCTAGTTATTATATTATATTCTTTTGAAATTTTAAAATGACAAAAATATACAGCAGATGGCGACACTATTTAAAACTACATCAATTAATAATTAAATAACCGGATGTTATTTTCTTTCAATTTTGTTTTAAATTGATGTTATGATGATTCCCATAAATGGGGAAAATGGGGTAGCATGGCAAAGCAATTCTTTTGCAAAAGTTATGATTTCAAAACTAATGTATTAGCTCTATGGGACTGACAGTCCCTCTAAATACAATAATAATTGAATGAAAATAAATACAATAATAACGCTAGCAATTTATACCGGTTCTTCACACGGATTAAAAATTATCAAATCGTTCCAAATATGTGTACCATATAACCTGTTATAGGATCATAAACTTATGTTATTGTTCCCGCTCGTTATAAAGTATAAAATCCCGTTTCATTGCCTTAAAATTCCAAAATGAAAAATACGCTATAAAATGCACTCATAAATGTCATCACAATTCCCTCATAAATACATAAAACCTTTTAGCTCATTTGGCGTTTATTTATAAAAGAAATTGCCCATTTGGCGAGTTTTAGTTAATAATTTGGCAACGTATTTGGCGAAAAAATAAATACATAAAACACTAATATGCAGCTCTAGTGCGATGGCCTTTATTAACCATCATAGTTCAGTAATAGCTTAACTATACATTTATTGCTTAATATGCATACATGCAGTCAACAGAAAAATCAATGAAAAATCACATCATATAAACCCACATAAAATCCGGGAATGGAGACTGGCGGAATTACGTCACTTGAAACATGTCAATATTTTTCAAATAATGAAATTAGTTTCTGAAGGTAATAACAACAGAATAAAATAAACATTTTCAATTTTAATGTTTTCGTTAAAAGTTTTATTTAATTTTTTCAGCCGATGGCATCAGGAAAGTAAAAAAAGATCGGATTTGAGCCAAAGTGGTGTAGTTTTTTCAGAAAATTCGAATAAAAACGTTTGAAAACGATAGAAGGACTGGTCTGATTCGAAAAATTCTTAGCCTATGTTTGTTCCGGAGATGAGATGAATTTTTGTGCCAAATTTCGTAACGATCTGTTGCGTGGTTCTTTAGATCTCGTGTCTTATACAAACAAACGGAAGTTTCCTTTTATGTATATAGATTTAAACGTCACATAGGATTGCTTAAAATGAACTCACAATAAATTTAATATTTTCTAATAGCGCGTGTATGCGCACGCCCTATTTTTTTTTTTTTAAATCACTTATATGCTTTTAAACTTTATCACCGAACATTTTTTTTAATGGAAGGATTATGGTAAGAATCTTTGTAATTAACCCAACTTTAAGAGGCGAACTCTTGAATATAATTATACGGATGCAATGCTTTTTTAAAAAAAATAATCAACTATGGTAAATGCTCAGAATATTTTTTAAAGCATAACTATAGGCTTGTGTTGCATTTCCATGCTTTATTTTTTTTTAAATTACAAAATGAAAAATTTTATTTTACAGTAACAAACGATTTTTCGCATTTCAAACTATTATCGTCTGCTCGTCTATTTTGAACGCGCTGAAAGTGTTTAAAAATATTCCATCGTCATGAAAATATTATAAAATACTATGCAGTTAGATATAAATATCTTTGAATCCAATTCATAAAATAAAATCTGTTAATAACTAGTAAAATAATTGAAAATATGTACCAATAATAATTTATTTATTTTTTAAAAGATAATTTATAGTTTATTCTGTCATTCTTAATTCAAAAATTCAAATTAATATTTTAATTTTGATTAGAATTAAATTAGGTTTGAATTTTTAATAAATTATGGATCAGAAAATATTCTTTAAAAAACTAAATCACACGTCCGTCTCTGTCAAATATGTAAACTAAAACTTAACTACAACTTTCAGCATGCCAACGAATGATTAATATTCAATAATAAATAAAAAAAATATAAAAAAATTCTATCTTTATAAATAAGTTTACTAACAAAACATATACCTAAACTTAAAACATATCGTGGCTCTCTTAAAAAAAAAAAATATTGTTGTCTCGTTACTCAATGGCGCCCAGTATAGAAATCCTTGAATTACACAAAAAATTTAAAATTTAAACTTTAATAAATAAACTTAAAATGTTAACTATACAGTTGAAATAAACTTGCAAAAAGGGGGGGAAATTAGACTTCATCACCATTAACTTTTGATTGCAGGGCTCCTCAACATATTCTACCTTATATTTCAATATTTCGCTTTTCCCCTCGGACGAACCTATAGACTACGCTTGTTATTTTAGAGATGGTCCCCCAAAAGAGTGATTCGATTAAATAACTCTTTAAATATTCATCCAAATGTAACAAAAACTTAGATTTAGGGGTTTTTGAGGTGCTTAACATATCTAAGTTATTAAAATTGGGTGTTGCTATTGGAAATTTTAAAGTTTGTAACTTTTTTAATATGAAGACGGCCCCTTATGCAAATTTTGTGTCATGCAATTTAACTCAGAATGCTATTTATTCACAAAGCAAAAAGGTCCGATTCCTTATGATGACTATCGGCCGAATAATCCTAGTGTTACTTTTTTTTTGTCCACAGCTGTACATGTTCATCAAACGTCTCCGAAAATACGATGACATCATCCATCATACGAAGACACATTGTCCACATTTAGATGGCGAAGTAGGTTGCCCATCATTCTTTCGAAAGTGGCGGGAGCATTGCACAATCCGAACGGCATTCCTTTAAACTCATACAAACCTTCGGGTTTTATGAATGCAGTCTTCTCCCGGTGTCATTGTCGAGTAAAAAAAAATTACTTCTGAGAAAAGAGGTTTCTCTCCCTTCTTCAATAGTTACACTGCATGATGGAAGAGGAGTTGTCTGGATCACCAACGGGCAATCGGAACTCAAATTGTACCCGCTGGAATGTCTATCGGTGTCGCAGAAGTTACAAAAAGGAAGCATAAACGCCATTGATACTGCGCAACTTGCGGAGTCGCCAACTCGATGCACTCCATCCAAACGCATTTGCTCCGTCGACTACCTAAGTATGCTGGCTGGTGATCTTACATTTGATCAGAAGGAAACTCTTCTTAAAGTATTTGAAGATTTTTAGATATATTTGACGATTCTAGAAAACCTCATACTTCAAGAAATACTTTAAAACATCGCATCAACACGGAACAACACCCACCAGTAAGCCAGGGAGCGTACAGGGTGTCCGCAACTGAACGCCAGATTATCCGAGAAAAGGTAACAAAGATGTTGAAAAAAGAAGTGGTGCAGCCTTCGGAAAACCCTTGGTCATCCCCAGTTGTTTTGGTAAAGAAAAAGGATGGCAGCTGGCGCTTTTGTGTTGATTATCGTCGTCTTAACAAATTAACGAAGAAGGAAGTTTACCCTCTGCCACGCATTGATGATACCTTGGATTGTTTCTCCGCTTGCATCTCTCTGCTGACATCACTTTGCTGAGATTCTTGCCACCTTCTACAAAAAAATCTTCAGGTACTTTCACTCCTTCCGTAATCCTGGATCCATCATTATTATTGTTAGGGCCTTTCCGCGAATATATTCTTGAATATTATACTGTTGTGTAAAAAATTAGTAGTTGAATAAATAATGATGATTTCTCGTAATGGAGTTCTTAACATTCAGAACCTGAACACTATGCGACATCTGGCAGCGTGAAGGGCTCTAAATCTTAGATATGATTAAGAAAATGTGAGTTTTTCAACTACATCCTCCAATTGAATCAAACAAAAATAATAAAAATGACGTAATAATCACGTCCAAAATGTTTGTTATTAAAAGATCAATCTGTAACTATATTTTACCAAACTCAGAAGTTTTTTTCCGACTAATAGATAATGGGAACTGAAACATGCACACAGTTAAGTGCTACATGCGTTTATTGGTGTGATATAATAGACGATAAAGTTTGCCAAAACTTCAAAATATAATAATACCACTTTATCTAAAATCGATAATTATATTTCGCTGGTCTGTTTAGGAAAAAATTTACATTTTAAAGAGTAATCAAAATTGTTAAAAATTCGGAAGTTTTAATGACATTAAACAAAAACGTTGCATATTAGAATATTGTAATCAGAACGTGCTTTTATCTGCTAAATACTAATTTGTAGGTTTGGGGACAAATATCGCGGCCGAAATATCGCGGGACAAAATATCGCCGGACATAATATCGCGGCCGAAATATCGCGTGCCCATAATATCGCATGGACAAAATATCGCGTAAAGTAAAAATTGAGTGGATTTAATGGATTTTATGGTGGTTGGCAGTGGGAGAGAGTTCGATGGTAAAATGGTATTGCACTACTTACTTGTACTTACTTATCCAGTAATTTGTCATGAAGTTCGGTTTTACTTATTAGGGGGCCTGAATTTGTATAAAAATGTATTTTAGGTCATTCATTTTTTGTTATAAGGTAGGTTTAGTCACGAGGTAGGTTTAATGGGTTAAGGTTTTATATTTGAACTTGATTTTTATAAATCCCATTAAATTTTACCAAAATATCGCGTCGACTAAAATAAATGGATTCGTATGTGATTTTCAAGGTAGTTATGAAATGGTAAAATTGTATAGTGCTTTGTACAAACGTGCGTATATAAATATTATATATATTGTATGGTATGTGGTGGGTATGGTATGTATGGTGTGGTTTGTATGGTACGGTATGTATGGTACGGTATGTATGGTGTGGTACGTATGGTTTGTTTGATACGATATGTGTGGTCTGTATGTAAGTATTTATTATTGATAGATTTACAATTAAGGTTGAAACATATATTTAAAAAATTGTATTGATTAAAAATTATTTTTAATGTTTGTTCATTTGGGTTAAAAGGGATGAATAAAATGTCTTATTTTGTAAATTCGCGATTCCTTTATAAAAATCGTAAGCGTTGTCTGATGTGCGGCTTATTCGTGCTAGGATAACATAATTTTGTTTTCAAATATGAGGATTGTCTAAGTCTATTTTTGGATGAATTTCAAGGTTGTTTCTGAGCATTTGAATTATATAGTATTATATTTTCAATTAATTTATTATTTCAGATTGGACAAAATAGTTACCAATAGTAGAATCTGGTTGTAAGAAATTTTATGGCGACTTAAGTGATGTTCAATGCATTGATTCAATTTGATTATTTTCACAAAATAAATAAATTCATTTTTATTTTCACATTATTTTATATGTACACTTTTATCAAGTTGGGTAATTGAAATGTTTCTATACGTTTTGAACTCTATGACCATTTAGTAAAGGAAAACATGAACATCAATTTTCCTTCAAAAACTCATCATTAAAGTTGACACGGTTTTAAGTGTTCTTCAAAGGGTGTTTTTTTAAAGTTTCAATAGTGTATCAATTACCACTATCAAATAACTCTCCGTTAAATTTATTTTAAAAATCGCCTATGGTTTAAGTAGCAAGTTAAGTAATTCTTATTATGCTAAAAATAGTTTAACAATTTTTTTTAACATCACTAACCTAACGACAGTTACGCCCGTATTCACCGCTTTTTCCAACTCTGAGTTATCTCGCGAAAACCGGTTCTAACACCTCGTTTGATGAAAACCGTATTCACCGTCAAATTACCTCCCGATTTATTTCAACCATAGGTTCAAAAGGTAACTCGCCGAATTGGGAGCGTTATCGTTGAACTTTCCGAGTTACGCATGCGCACAATCGAATTTCTGTGTGTTGTGATTATCGCCATTCCTTTTTCGCATTCGTTTTCCTGATTTGTTTATTTTCTGAATACACTTTGCAAGCCGCACATTTGTAATTTTCTTGGTATTTATGTATATCGTCGTTAAATGGAACCAGCAATCTCTTGCCACGCTTCTAGTTTTTTTTTTACATTACTTGCTTTGTTCGTTTCTTTGCGTTCAATTATTTTAATTTGTGGTTTGATTAAATTAAGAATAAGTTCTTTCTCGTAGTTTGTGTAAAAAACACGTTTTTTTACGTTTTCTGGTTCCATCTCAGTAATTAGAAATAAATACTTTAAAAATGCAATAACAACAAAAACGAATGTAAAATAAAAATTATAAATAATAAATAAAAATTGTAAATAATAACGATTAAATAATAATATTAAATTATTAACACAGAAATTACCACGAGTTTGCACGGAGAGAAAAATCAAAACAGAAAAGCGAAGGATTGTGGGTAAAGAAAGAGTGAGTTATTTTCAACCAATCATATGCCGCCCTGAGCAAGTAACGTTCGCTAACTCCGAATCCATATACTCGGTGTTCAAAATACGCAGTGAATAGCGATTTCGTTAACGAGGGTGAACGCGGTAATGCGCGGGTATATCAACTCATGAGTTACCGCCAATCACTCGCGTTGCGGTGAATACGGGCGTTAGTGATCGCAATTTATACCTAAGCAAAACTATGGAAGGAAAACACAGACACACAGGCATGGAATCAGGGGGGGGGATGAAAGGGTCAACCCCTCTGTCGTTTCGACAAAGGAACTTTTCTTTAACCCCCCTCTGAGAGACCCTCAATAATGGATGTCTGATTCTTTCTGTTGAGTATTCGGAATCCCGTAGAGCCTAGAGATAATTATAGGTTACCTCCCCTCTTCCACACATGGGACATATTGCTAAAGCCGCTAAAAAGGTTTGTTTACACGTGCATTCAAAGTCGAGTTCATGCTCAATTGTATCATTTTGTCATACACGGCTGATAGCGTACGATTTAGACAAAGTTTGTTTTATTTGCATTTTGGCTTAAAGGAAGACTTTTCTTTAAAAATGATTGTATTAGTGAGCTGAAGAATATACCGCTCTTCTTTCTTGATCGTCCAGTGTCAGTGACAGTGACTAATGTGATCTTTAAGTAACCCTATAATATGGGCCAAAGATTTCGAATTGGAAGATGACACTCTGCACCTCCTTCTCATCAAAATGATTTTTGAGGATTTTTGTTGGTCAGGGCAACGGGGTGGGTCTTGTAGTATTGTTGGAGTGATGAATATGTTTCCTGAAATGTGCTGTTCAGCTTTTGATAATTGTCCTCCATTTACTGGAGTAAAGCAAAACAACTTCTTTTATTGACCGTCTCAACTATGACAAGGGGAGGATTCGTCATTTGTGTTTTGGGAAAAATGGATTTTGTGTGCTCCTAGACAAGAGGGCTGTTAAAGAAATATTTTACCCAGCAAATCAATCTGATTGGTTTTCAAACAACCAATAACATTCTTGCAAGACCGGTTCAGCTCAGTTTTAGGTTTTATAAGTCGCTATAGTAATTGCAAGTTTAAACCATTAAAAACGCTTAGGTGATCAACTATGCTATCGTTTGTAAAGAGCCAAAAAGGCGGATTACTGTTAAGTCACGAAGGCTATGTCTATAGCCGAGAGAAGTCCACCAACAGCAAAGTAATTTGGAAATGCATCGAGTTTTATAAAGATAAATGTTTAGGACGATGCCACACTATTGACGATACAGTAAGAAACGTATCGCAGCATAACCATGGGCCAGATCCTGTGCAGGTCGAAGTGAAGTGTCTACTGCAGAATATGAAAAAGAAGGCTAAGGATACCAATGACACGCCGCAGAATATTTTGTGCGATGTTGCGAGTGGATGCAGCAGAAGTGCAGCGGGTCAAATGCCTAACTCTGCTGCACTGAAGAAAACAATTCGTCGCACCAGAGCGCAGGTTAGTCATGTTCCAGTAGTGCCATCATCTTTGAATGAACTTGATTTGCCTGCAGTTTATTGCAAAACAGAAAAAGGTGCAGATTTTCTTCTATATGATAGTGGATCTACGTCTTCCAATGATAGAATTCTTGTTTTCGGAACAAATGAAAACTTGAACTTTTTACAGAACTCAAAACATTGGTTTGCCGACGGCACATTCAAAACTTCGCCAAATTTATTCACACAGCTATACACAATTCATGCAATTGTTAAGAATGAAAATGTGCCGGTCTTGTTTGCCCTTTTGCCTAGCAAAAGTGAGGCGATATACAAAAAATTGTTCAATGCAATTAAATCTTTGAATCCCCAACTTAACCCCCAAACCATTCTACTAGATTTTGAAAGAGCTGCTATGAATACATTTCTGGCTAGTTTCCCTACGGCATCGGTGCGTGGGTGTTTCTTCCATTTTCCCCAGGCAATTTGGAGAAAAATCCAGGCTATTGGGTTGCAAGCGAAGTATGCCAACGATGGGGATTTCGCGCTAGAAATTAGGCAATTGGCAGCGATGGCATTTTTGCCACCACAGGATGTGATTTCGTCATTTGAAATGTTGATGGATACAGATTTTTTTCCAAGAAATCAATCTTGTTCCCTTAGTAGACTACTTTGAGGACACCTGGATTGGACGGATTGCCAGGAATGGAAGGCGAAGAGAGCCTCTATTCCCTATCGAAATGTGGAACTGCTTTTCTTCTGTTGTTGATGGGCTCCCCAAGACAAATAACTCAATTGAAGGATGGCACAGGCACTTCAGTTCTTTGTTGGGGGCCCATCATCCTTCAGTGTGGAAGTGTATTAAATTCATAAAAAAAGAGCAGTCGTACAGTGAGGGAAAGATGGAACAACTGGTGGCTGGACGAGAGGGCAAAAAGAAGTTGAGGAAATATGAAGATTGTGCGGATCGCATTAGTAGAATTGTAGAAAGACTACGGCAATAGGTCTGTGGCGGTGTGCCTTGTGATGAGCTAGACCTGCAGCTTTTGCCAGAGCAGCTAACCAAAATTCAACTAATTATATCAGGTGGCGCTGCACTTCCAGCCACAGGCTATATAAGCTACGTCGCCGACCGGAACACTCTCTCCTGTTTCTTAATTTTCCATGGCACTTGTCACGACCTTTCCCCTGGTCGACATGCCACGTATTTTCAACTTGAGTTTTATGCTTTGTTAAGTTTGTACAATGGTTAGGAATTTATATTTATATTAAGTTTATTATGGTTGTTGGAATAAAGATTGATTTTATATGAAACTTGGAATTTTCTTCAACATCCCACTTCTGACACTATAAACTGGTGACCCTAGGACTTGTAACCTGCAACCTGTCGAACTTAGTGGAGTGTCAGTGCATTCAGTCGGCGCGTTCGGCCGTGTGTCTTTAGCGGAGTGTGCAACTACGGGAATGCCTTGGTTTCCAGTTATGACGTAACTCAACTGCGTGTGACTTCACCAACTCGTGCACTGGTTCCTCATCGACTGGCCCTGGCTCCTCATCGACTGGCCCTGGCTCCTCATCGACCGGCCCTGGCTCCTCACCGACCGGCCCTGGCTCTTCACCGATCGGCCCTGGTCCATCACTGGCTCGTCCTTGTTCATTTCTGAAGGGCGCTGGTTCAACCCGCCTAGCTCTGGTTGGTCACCGACTAGCATCGGCGTCTACGGACCTGGATCATGATCAAACCTTTCTGCGAGTAGAGGTCTTCGCCTACTCCAGCCCGGTGAGGCCGCTTCATTTTCTTTTTGCGCCCGCGATTCTTTTGTCGACGTGCGTGTTTGTGCCTGGCCTCCGTAACAATGAAAAACGCAGACGGTGATTTGAAAGCTTCAGAAACTGCAGACAATCTTCTTAAAAGTGATTTAAGTGTAAATAGCACGGTTCCTAAAACCCTTGAAACTTTTACGAATGGTTCAGGAGCAAGTAATGCAAATTTTAGTCGTGATCCGGAATTGTCTAGGATCGCATGGCGAGCTCCCGCATTTTGGAAACAAGATGTTGAGCTCTGGTTTTTTTCAAGTAGAATCTAGTTTTAAAACGTCCGGCATTACTAGTGAGCACACTAAATTCCATGCTGTAGTTTCAGTGTTAGACGCGGAGGTGTTATCCTACGCTCGAGATTTGGTGGTTAACCCCCCTCCGCACGAATCCTATACCACCCTAAAAAACGAATTTGTTTACAGTTCACGCAATCGGAGACCGCTCGACTTCGAACCTTGTTGCAAGACATTTACTTGGGAGATAAGCGTCCGTCCCGGCTACTTCATGAAATGAGGACATTGTCTGGTGACAAAACTTCCCCAGATTTTTTGAAAACGCTTTGGCTACAGCGTTTACCAGTTAACGTGCAGCAAATTTTGTCCATAAGCAGTGGTTCTATGGAAGAGTTGTCTCTGATTGCTGATAAAATTTGCGAGGTTTCGGAATATCGAGGTGAGGTAGCAGCCGCTCATGTTCCAGACAGGAGTTCAAATACTTCTTTGGGGGATAGTTCAAGTGAGTTTGAAAAATTAAAAGTCCAAATTGAAACTTTGCAAGCTAGTGTTGAAAGGCTATCTCGTGGTCAAAATCTGGATTTTCGTAATCTAACTAGACGCAGGTCTCGTTCTGCAGTTAGGAGTCCTGCACGTGAAAAACCTTATTGTTGGTATCATTACAAGTTTAAGGATCAGGCGAAAAACTGCGTTCAGCCTTGTAGGTATAATTCGGAAAACTAACGCGCGCATCGGCTATGGCGACGGCTGATGCTAGTTCTGGCTTAGGTCGCCTGTTTGTCTCTGATAGGAAAACTGGCATTAAGTATCTTATCGATACAGGGGCATCAATCAGCGTGATTCCAAGAACGTCGACTACTTACAGGGCACCTGAGGATATGTTTCTTTATGCAGCCAATGGAACTAAAATCTGTACATATGGCTCGAAGCGTATTTCCCTGCACTTTGGTTTGAGACGCGTATTTGTTTGGACATTTGTTGTTGCCGATGTCTCTCGCCCTATTCTGGGTGCAGATTTTCTGGAACGATTCAGTTTATTGATAGATGTAAAAAATCGTCGCTTAATAGATTCTGTGACAAATATTAAGGTTAATGGTACAGACGCTCCTGGTCAAACGCTAGGTTTGACAACCTTAGCGGGAGACGATCCTTGTCACTTACTTTGCGCGATTTTCCCGATCTTACCAATCCGGCAACAATGACCGCTCCAAAGAAGCATAGCATAGTTCATTCAATTATAACTAAAGGTCCCCCCGTTCACGCTAAAGCGAGACGTTTTGAACCCGAAAATTAAAAAATAGCTAAGAAAGAATTTCAGTCCCTCTTGGAGCAAGGCATAATTCAACCGTCAAAAAGTGCGTGGGCAACTCCAATACACATGGTTAAAAAGAAAAATGGGGAGTGGCGAATTTGTGGCGATTTTCGTCGTTTAAATTCCGTCACGGTTGCCGAAAGGTATCCCATTCCACACATTCAAGATTTCGCATTTGGTCTAAGAGGTAAAAGAGTTTTCTCAAAAATTGACTTGGTTAAAGCTACTACCAAATTCCGTTAGACGAGGACTCTATACCAAAAACTGCAATGATAACACCTTTTGGTTTGTTTCGAATATCGGTACATGTGTTTTGGACTATCAAATGCCGCCCAGACTTTCCAAAGACATATCGACGGTGTTATTCAAGGTTTAGACTTTTGTTATGCATACTTAGACGATCTTTTGATCGCTTCGGAAAACGAAGAGGAACATCAAAAGCATTTATCAGAACTGTTCAAGCGCTTAAATGACTATGGCGTAGTTATTAACCTAAACAAATCTATTTTTGGTGTCCCTGAGCTCGAATTCCTGGGGCATCACGTTTCTAACTCGGGTATTTCGCCGTTGCCTGGTAAAGTTTGAAGTTCTTTGCGACTACCCTTTACCAGAGAGAATAGATGAGTTGCGTAGGTTTCTGGCAATGGTTAACTTTTATCACCGTTTCCTTAAAAACGCAGCTGAAGTTCAGGCTCCTCTCTACGACTTATGTAAGGGAAAGACTAAGAAAGATCGCTCTGCTGTGCGCTGGACGGCTGAAACCAAAGACGCTTTTCAGTCATGTAAGGAATCAATTGTCAACGCTGCCGAATTAGCTTACCCAGTTGGCCAGGCCGAGCTTTCTCTTTTTGTCGATGCTTCTAACGTCGCGGTTGGTGCAGTGTTGCAGCAAAACTGCAATGGCGTTATACAGCCACTTCGTTTTTTTCACGCAAACTTACGCCCGCGGAACAAAATTACAGCACGTATGATCGTGAATTAGTTGCCATGTATTCCGCTGTAAAACATTTTCGTTACATGTTAGAAGGCTCAGATTTCATTATTTATACAGATCATAAACCTTTAACTTTTGCGTTCAGTAAACATTCTGATAAATTATCACCACGGCAACAACGTCACCTCGAATTCATTTCCCATTTTTACTACCAGAGTTAAACATATTCCTGGTTCGGACAATTCAGTCGCGGATGCGTTATCGAGAATTTCCGAAATTCAAGTTTTAGGCGGTATCGATTACGAGGCTATGGCTCGAGAGCAGGCGTCTGATGGGGAATTGGGGGTGCATTTGCAGAATGAAAGTGTTCTCAAGATGAAGAGGTTCAACGTGCCTCCAGGTGAATTAGAGCTTTTCTGCGACACGTCCACCGACGTATTACGGCCATACGTCCCTAAGGAGTTCCGCAAGGTTGTGTTCGATACACTCCATAACCTTGCCCATCCAGGTATCAAGGCTACAGTGGATCTAGTGCGAAAACGTTTCGTCTGGCCTTCGATGAAGCAAGACGTCTCACTATGGGCGAAGACGTGCGTGGAATGCCAGCGATCAAAAGTTCATAGGCATGTCAAGTCCTCTTTGGGAGTCTATCCTCTGCCGACGACAAGGTTCGCTCATGTAAACCTCGACATCGTTGGGCCTCTACCACCCTCAAGAGGAAACGTGTACTGCTTAACGATCATCGATCGCTATACCCGCTGGTGTGAGGCCCCTGCCCATGAGTAACCAAACTGCTGAGACGGTAGCGCAGACCTTCTTCAGCGAGTGGATAGCTCGCTATGGTGTTCCTGAGAAGGTTACTACCGATCAGGGTCGGCAGTTTGAGAGTGACCTCTTCAGCAGTTTGGCACGGTTCCTTGGGATGCACAAGACTCGAACGACGGCTTACCATCCGCAGGCTAACGGTATGGTCGAACGCTTTCATCGGCAGTTAAAAGCTGCCATCATGAGTCACGCTACTAGCCGCTGGACAGAGTGCTACCAGCTGTCCTTCTTGGAATACGAGCGTCCCTTAAAGAAGATATCAAAACTTCTTCGGCCGAAATGGTGTTTGGTTCCCCACTTCGCTTGCCAGGTGAATTTCTAAGGCCTACGCGGGAGAAGATGCAGCACTCTGAATTCCTTCAGCTACTGCGACAGCACATGGAGACCCTCCGGCCAACGCCAGCTTCCCACCATTCCGCTGGAAAAGTGTTCGTTCATCCTGCACTTTCAAGCTGTACCCACGTTTTCGTGAGACTGGACTGCGTGAGGAAATCGCTTCAGCAACCGTACGTGGGCCCTTACGAGGTGTTGGAAAGGAAAGACAAGTTCTTTTGCATTAACATTTCCGGCAAGTCAAAAGTGATTTCAATTGATAGGTTGAAGCCAGCCTACCTGTTAGAGGAATCGGGCAATTTCACGAATGTATCAATGAACAGCGGTCAAGAGGTTTCAGTGCCGAATTCAGACAATGACTCTTTGCAGAACTCTAAAAACGGCTATACAACCCGGTCTGGCCGAAAAGTCAGATTTCGCTTTCCTGTTTGAAATTGTTACTACTTATTACTGTTCTCAGTTGTAAAGTTGCTACTAATCAATTTATTCATGTTTTTTCTTCATACTTTGTAATTTTTCGTCTTTTAGACTGGAGGGGAGGTGATGTGGCGGTGTGCCTTGTGATGAGCTAGACCTGCAGCTTTTGCCAGAGCAGCTAACCAAAATTCAACTAATTATATCAGGTGGCGCTGCACTTCCGGCCACAGGCTATATAAGCTACGTCGCCGACCGGAACACTCTCTCCTGTTTCTTAATTTTCCCATGGCACTTGTCACGACCTTTCCCCTGGTCGACATGCCACGTATTTTCAACTTGAGTTTTTATGCTTTGTTAAGTTTGTACAATGGTTAGGAATTTATATTTATATTAAGTTTATTATGGTTGTTGGAATAAAGATTGATTTTATATGAAACTTGGAATTTTCTTCAACATCCCACTTCTGACACCATAGGTCAAATGTAGAGTTTATGCGGGGTATTGCCCACAACTTACAGTTGCAAGTATAATCTAATAACTAAACGCGATATGCATTATCCCAGATTGCTTATATAAAGTTACTTTATTGTTTCTTTACTTAAGATTGTGAAATTCCAATTGTAATCTATATACATAAAAGGAAACTTCCGTTTGTTTGTATAAGACACGAGATCTAAAGAACCACGCAACAGATCGTTACGAAATTTGGCACAAAAATTCATCTCATCTCCGGAACAAACATAGGCTAAGAATTTTTCGAATCAGACCATTCCTTCTATCGTTTTCAAACGTTTTTATTCGAATTTTCTGAAAAAAACTACACCACTTTGGCTCAAATCCGATCTTTTTTTACTTTCCTGATGCCATCGGCTGAAAAAATTAAATAAAACTTTTAACGAAAACATTTAAAATTGAAAATGTTTATTTTATTCTGTTGTCATTACCTTCCGAAACTAATTTCATTATTTTAAAAATAATTGACATGTTTCAAGTGACGTAATTCCGCCAGTCTCCATTCTCGGATTTTATTGTGGGTTTATATGATGTGATTTTTTCATTGATTTTTCTGTTGACTGCATGTATGCATATTAAGCAATAAATGTATAGTTAAGCTATTACTGAACTATGATGGTTAATAAAGGCCATCGCACTAGAGCTGCATATTAGTGTTTTATGTATTTATTTTTTCGCCAAATACGTTGCCAAATTATTAACTAAAACTCGCCAAATGGGCAATTTCTTTTATAAATAAACGCCAAATGAGCTAAAAGGTTTTATGTATTTATGAGGGAATTGTGATGACATGTATGAGTGCATTTTATAGCGTATTTTTCATTTTGGAATTTTAAGGCAATGAAACGGGATTTTATATTTTATAACGAGCGGGATCAATAACATAAGTTTATGATCCTAAAACAGGTTATATGGTACACATATTTGGAACGATTGATAATTTTTAATCCGTGTGAAGAACCGGTATAAATTTGCTAGCGTTATTATTGTATTTATTTTCATTCAATTATTATTGTATTTAGAGGGACTGTCAGTCCCATAGAGCTAATACATTAGTTTTGAAATCATAACTTTTGCAAAAGAATTGCTTTGCCATGCTACCCCATTTTCCCCATTTATGGGAATCATCATAACATCAATTTAAAACAAAATTGAAAGAAAATAACATCCGGTTATTTAATTATTAATTGATGTAGTTTTAAAATAGTGTCGCCATCTGCTGTATATTTTTGTCATTTTAAAATTTCAAAAGAATATAATATAATAACTAGCTAAAATTTTCGTTTCAAATTTATTTCATTTCGATGTTATGTTGATTCCCATACCTGGGGAAAAGGGCTAACATGACAAAGCAAATACTTCTGCGTAAGTTGTGATTCCAGAACTAATGCATTAGCTCTATGTGACTCACAATACCTCTTTATTTTCATTCAATTATTGTACATATCTGCATTGATTTAGTACTGTATACATATGCATTGAATTCTTAATTTTTCAGCATTTGTACTGAATTATGGTAGAAATTTGTACTGCTTATATTGTATTTATATCTACAAAGTGTCCAAAAAAAGTTACTTAATTTATTATAGAACTCCCTTGAATTGCGTTAAAATAAATGTTTGAGACCCTTTTAAGATTTAGCTGTTTTTTCCATTTTTAATTCTTACTGATTACTTTTTACTTAAATATGTATTCTTTTTAATTTGAGATTCTTATCAAATGTATATTTGAAATTAATATTAATCATTACTATATCCAAGTTGGGTTACTAAATGGAAAATTACTGGGTAATCTGCATATCTTATGTAACTAAAATGAAAGAAAAAAAATAGTTTAAATTGACTGTTAAATTATTTTTCCACCTCTACCCGTGCAACGTCGGGTATAACAGCTAGTTGTGTATATAGTAAAGTTGACATGTCGAATTGTTATTATAAAATGTAATTGAAATGTCCAATTGTTAATGTAAAATTTAATTGTATGTATTAGTGTAGTTTAATTTGTTAAATAAAATTTGTTAATTTGTTAAATAAAATTTGTAATAAAAAAACACTAATCACGCCAACGTCGGTCCCAAGCCCGAGAAAGTGAGAGTGGTGTTAATAGCACAATTATAAATTTAAGACTAATTTAATGAATCAAATAAATGGAATGAATTTAACCGTTAAGTATCACTACTCTTAGATACTTATAAAAGCTTATTGTTAAAAAGCCGGTGTTAACAAACATAGATGAAAAATTTCTCTAAAATAGAATTTTGTATATAAGTTATCGCATTTATAAAACATGCACATTTATGTTTTTAAATCCTAATTTTTTATACATAGTTGTAATAACTAATCCTAAAACCAGTTTCAGAAATAAATTAAAACAACTGGGATTACAAGTAAATATTTCTGAACTAGTCAACTGTTGGAAATATATTTTGGTGTTCCTAAAACTTACAATTACTTTCAATTCATGTTTTAATTGTGTATAGGAATTTTATTTTATTTTTCAAAAATTACCATTTTAATTTAATAATTTTTTTGCACTAAACAAAAATCCTAAACATAAAATACTTAACTAATAACTTAACTTAATAATAACTTAGCTTAATAATTAACTTAATACTTAATAATAACTTAAACATAAAATATTATGGCATTTACTCCACGTTTCACTTTTAGAAAAATGAAGAAAAAAGAATCAACTTTGTATTCAGAGATTTATTAGCACAAAGATTTTTAACACATTCTTCAAAAAAGAATATTTAATAACAAAATAAAGGTACATAAAATTTCCTTTTTTTAAAATACATACAATTGCTTTTAGAAAAGTAAGAATTAGAAAATAAGTAATAAGATATCTTGGTTCCACACCAAGAAACAAAGTTAAAAAAAAGTGGAACGAAAGAAAATGTTAAAAAAAATAATGGTGACCTATAAAGAGTCTGTAATAAAGAATTAGTCTGCAAAATATTATCTATGTATTAATATCTATAATTCAAAATTTTTAAGTCTGACCCCACAAAGTCTCTCCAGACAGACCTAGATGCTTTAACCTTGTCGGGTTAACCGCCTGTCGCCATATGAGACACCTCTGCTTCTTTTATTTATCCGACTCTTTTGTGTACATGTTTTATCATGTCAAACCTTTCATTTGGTTGTTGAA
>JAFNEN010001832.1:0-19405 GCA_019343175.1 Oedothorax gibbosus
TTACTGACGAGAGGCAAAGATGATATTTGAATCATTTTTTTCAGAATTCCCATAAGTCCACGAAACATAGCTTTTGAGAAATTGAAAAATAAAACTGTTTTAACAGCAACGGGTTTCTCCCCGAAATGCTATAGTCGGTTGCTTCCCATGGCTGTGCAAATCACTGGGTTAACAGGATTTCTTCACAGAATGAGTGTTTACACAGGATGAATTGATCAACATCAAAAATTCAATTTTGATAAAATTGGGACTTATGGGGTTTCTGAAAAAAATTTATTCATTTACAGTTTACCCGCGTGGGATAGAACCCATGAAGGAATGGATCCAAAGACATACCCCTTATCACTCTGCAAAAACGTGAAGTGAGGAAGTAAACGGTTTACTAATGCTTAGTTCCTTAATCTGAAAAACGTAATTTGAACTTATATAAAAGAAATAATTAAATACTTCCATTTACCTGTCTAAGACAGATCAAGTTACTTGAGACTGTAAAAAATGTCATAAGATAAATTTTATTAGACAATGTATCATAGAGATCATAATTCAAATGCCCACTATTGCTCAACTACTCGATTATTCCATAACTCAAGTGAATTAAACTAATTAAATGGCCCTACTGTCATCAACAATCCACTTTATCCACTAGGGGGAGAGAAAGGGTTTTGAGTAAGCCTTAAAATATTTATTGACTCCTCATTCTTGTATCCTCAACACTCAAAAGTATTTATGATCATAAATTGTATTTTTTTTAAAGTATTAGAAAAGTTGTATGAAATGCAAAGGTTGCAAAAATCAATAATCGTAGGTTTCCCAGATTTATTTTCAACCGAAAAAGTCCTGAAATGTACCTTTGTTTCTTTATACAAAAACATCGATTGCACACCACAAATAATTCGATAATATGATCCTGATGATAATTAATAACCATACATTTGGAGAGAAATTTTCGAAATTCAAATAAATTCATCATTAGAAAGATGCTAAAAAGCGATAAATAAGTATGTAAACTATTATTTGAAGATTAAACGTTTTCGGCTCTGATGAAATAAGTTTAGAAAATTTTGTAAATCATGAATCCTAATTAACTTCCGTCTTTTATAATAATATATAATCATCCAATCAGCAAAATAAATATAAGGAAATGGTTTTGTTTGAAACGTTTTGGTTTTAAAGTGCTAGTTTGTTAAAGATTTTTAGATCTTAATTAGGGTTTAAAAGACGAGAGGCGTGCCTACCAACGTCATACAAGGTTTTCGAGAATATCGCACATGCGCAAAAGATAGCTACCATAGAACATTTTTGGTTTTAAAGGTATTAAAATTATCTTTTAGGGTTACCTTAATTTGATTTAAATGTATTGATTTATGGAAACGGTTATTGGGAAAGTCGCATGGTGTGACACACCTCTAGATTTTTTCCTAAAGATTAAAGGCTATTGATTCTAGATTAATTTACCTATCTTTAGGCTCATGTTTCAAATCATATAATAAATAAAATTCATTTGAATGTAATTTTTTCAATAAATGACCTATTGCATAAAAAATCTTGTAATTATTGTCTTCTAACATCTTGTACTAAGTTCATTTATCTGCCTTGTACCAAGGGTCATGGCCCTGTAGCAAAACGAAGTCTCTTGCATTTGTAAGACGCTGTCAAAATCAATTTACAAGTAAAGTTATGTACGACTGGAATTCAAAATTAATATTTTTAAAAAGATATTATTACAGTAACCAAGAGGTTGAAAATAGAAAATCTCTAAAATTGAGGCATTAAAAATTGAGGCAAAATTCGTTACCGATTTTTCATAAACATATGTTATCGAATAGTTTTTCGCTATATGTTGAAGTTTTAATAAATGATTGATATAATAATTTAATTCCGTCGTTGATCTGAAACTCCCCATATCACATCTGTAAATTAGTAATTTTCATAATATTGAAAATGGAGGAAAATTGAGAAATTATGATAATGTCTAGACAAAAATTGATTGAAAACTAGTCTATATTCAATTTTTAGGCTATAGTATAAAAGAGTTTAAATATTTTTTAATATTCGTGGAAAAAATAGGTTTCTCTTACCTGAATGTCAAAATTATACTCGCAAAAGAACTTACATCCAAAGGTTGCAATACAACTACAACTACTTGCAATAAAAATTAAACGCTATCTTTTCTATTCCAACACATATATACGTTTAAATACACTTCCTATATAGTACCTTACATTATGTGGTTTTACAGAGCAATAAAAACTGCTTTATTTTGTAAACGAAAATGGATTGATATTAAATCTTTTAATTATTTTTTCCAACACTAACTTTTTTTAATATAAGAAGATAAATGTAAAACTATAAATGTCATTCAAATAACATATGGATTTGTCTTCCAATTAGTTTTTACAACACTAACTCATCGTAATCTAAGCAGCAAATGTTAAACAAAATGTCGTACAATTCAGACGTGGACAATTTTGAGTTAGTTTTTTAGATTATCATTTTAAGCCTTTTTTCACGTTGGGAGAACAGCTGCGCAAACACAAGTTACGACGAGTAGTATTAATTATTGGCGCCGTTTTTCATTATAGAGAATAAGACTAATTTTTGCAATATGTTTGCTTGGAAGGAAAGTACACAAGTGTCAATAAACTTAGATTTATTATAAGATAAGGCGAACACCCATTTTCGTAGCCGGCACGCTACTTATATGCAATAATACTCGAGTTGAGTTGTATTCAAAATAATCATTAACATGTAAATGAAGATTCGCGGTTGCAGGGATACTGCACTTTTTCTCCCTTTAATGAAATAACTCTTTTATAACCAAATTAAAATATCAGTCCTTATGGCTAATCACAAGTCTATCAGGAGGTCTTCTGATCCTGGTAGATCTTCTAAGTAGTTGGGACCTCCACCGTAGACTGGGATACCGGACCTGATTGCGGCATGTGGCTAGAAGGTGTGGCTGGAGTATCTGGTGACTGAGCAGTGAGCATTGTCGATTGGGACTCCACCGGCGTTAGCGGTGAGACTGGTGACATCACAATTTGAGGCGATGATTCCCTGATCACCGGGAGAGGAGAAGGAGGAGACTGATCCGTTGCTGGCTCAGTCCGGGAAGGTGGTTGCCAAAGGTCAGGTGGGTTGACCTCAGGTAAAGGTTCAACTCTGGACGAAGTCCCTGGTTCCTTAGACAGTGGCAATGACCACTTCCTGAGATGATCGGCATGGCACATTCGATGCTCTTCCCCTACTTCAACTTTATAGGTGACTGGACTAAGAACCTACAAAACAACTCCAGGAAACCATTTAATTTTATTGTATCTGGCACTTTTGACCAGCACTTTCTCGCTTACTCCAAAATAACGTTCCGGACCCCTTCTTTGATCTCCAAAACTTTTAGAGATCCGCTGCTTTTTGGATAAAATAAATGGTCCGCTAAATTAGGAAGTAAAAAAGTTAGTTTAGTTCTCCGCCTTCTTTTCAAGAACACCTCGGCGGGACTCACTCCACTGGTTGCATTGGGAATATTCCTGTACATGAATAAAAAATTATCAACTTTATGTTGTATATTTCTGCTTTTATTTTCCTCGAAGTCTTCCAAAACTTGCTTCAAAAGAGCTTTTTTTACGGTCTGAACAGACTTTTCAGCTGCTCCGTTTGAACAAGCATGGTAGGGAGGTATCAGCTTGTGAGTTATTCTATTTTCTTTAAGAAGTCCTGGAATTCTTCAGCCACAAATGTCCCTCCGTTGTCCGAGACTAACACTTCTGGAAGTCCG
Organism: Oedothorax gibbosus; assembly: GCA_019343175.1. Classification (NCBI taxonomy): domain Eukaryota; kingdom Metazoa; phylum Arthropoda; class Arachnida; order Araneae; family Linyphiidae; genus Oedothorax; species Oedothorax gibbosus. The sequence continues at coordinate 3,776 of JAFNEN010001832.1, forward strand.
TATGCTGCAAATAGAGTTCTTAATTTATTAACAGTTAATTGAGCAGTCATTGTTCTCATGGGGAACACTTCTATCCACTTGGAATAAGTGTCTTCCACACACAAAAGATAGTATCCTTCATTTGTACGAAGCAGTTGTTCGCTGGTATCCTTAACAAAATCTATATGGATACGCTGCCAAGGATGTTTAGTAATTGGCCAAGGGCTATAGGGAACTTTTGGGGCGGAGTTTTGACAGCTCTAGCAAATTAGACACAACTTGATGTGGTTTTCGTTGTCGTCGTCTATTTTTTTGCCACCACACATAACTGCGAGCAAGCATTTTAGTCCTCGTAATTCCATTATGACCTTCGTGTAGTAAATTAAGGATTTTTTCTTTAAGATTTGCTGGAATGATTACCCTAGTACCCCACATTAAGCATCCGTTTTTTGTGGTAATTTCATTTTGTCTTATTTTGAAGGGAGTTAGGTTATCAGGAACTTTATTGGGCCACCCGTGCATAGTATATTGCCAAACTTTTAGTAAGATTAAATCTTTCTTACTTTCACGGGCTATATCCTCTGCTGTTAAAGGGTTTTCTGTTGTGTCGGATTCAAAAAACGCTAAGCAATTTTGAACATAGTTTATAGCCGACCAGTCATTAGACAGATCCCCCTCATTAGTTGTAAGAGGAAGCCTCGATAAAGCATCGGCATTTGCTATGTCTGATCCCTTTTTGTAAATTATTTTATAGTCATATGCTGACAGCACGATTGCCCAACGTTGCAGCCTGGCAGTTGTTACCGCCGGAATGCCCTTTTTCTCCACAAAAATTGTAGTTAAAGATTTATGGTCCGTGAATAGTACAAAACTTCTACCGAATGAGTATGAAATTTTTTTACGCCAAAAATTATAGCAAGCGCCTCTTTTTCTACTTGTGAATATTTCTTTTCCGCGTCCGATAAAGTTTTAGAAGCGTATGCTATTGGTCGTTCTTGACCACATTCTGTGGTATGCGAGATCACAGCAGCTATTCCTGTAGCTGATGCACCACAAGTTAATGTTACTGGTTTGGTAGAATCGTAATGCAATAGTAAAGATTTTGACGTTAACCAACCTTTACTTTCTTCAAATGGTTGTTTGTGTTCATCTGACCAAGACCATGGCACATTTTTCAATAAGTCGTACAATTTTGACATTTTACCAGAAAGATTTGGGAGAAATTTTCCGTAGAAATTTAAGAGACCAGTTAATTTCTCAGGTTTATATTGATTCAAAAATAGTTCAATAATTTGATCATAAGTTTTGCTATCAAGTTCATCAGGGGTAACTATAAATCCACAAGAGTATCCACATAGCCACTCATTATCCAGTAGACATCCATTAGACGTTATTCGGAAAATCCATGATATCTATTAGAATAAGAGTTTACCATCTATCGACGTCTGCTAGACAGCCGTAGTTTCCGTCGACTTACGTCTATTGCAAGTCCATTTGACATCGAAATTCTAGATATTAAGGACATGTTGTGGACGTTCTGGACGACTTCGCAATATGGTAAACGTCCATTAGAGGTCCACAAACTCCATAAGCAGTCTAATGTTCTGTGTGGATATCTTTTAGACATCCGTAACAACAAAATATTTGGCGATGAGGTCCACAATATCTACTAAATATACCAATGCTAGACATAGTGGCCAAATTTTGAATTTAATGGATGCGATAGAACGTACGTGAAAAATATTCTAGTACTTAAGAAATTTAGAGGTAGAGGGCGCCACTGCTGAAAGAAAAAAATATATAAAATTTTATTTTTCGAATTTGACATTTGGGACTCGCATTTCCACCTTTCTGTAGTTTTTATTCATATTCATACTGCTTTATTTTACCACTGCAGTATCGGAGGTAAGCGGGCTTCGAACTGCGGACCTTCTGCTCCGAAGAAAACACGCTATCTGTTGAGCTACGTGATCTCAGTAGCTTATGGTACAGTAGAGTTGTTAAAGGGAGTCGGATGGTTCTATCTTGCCCATGTTAATTTGCCTAACTTTAGGAACATTTTTCTCAATAACTATATGAGATAATATTATGAACTTTTTTATATTTTGTTCCTTAAATCAGATTTAAAGTTATATAACTTTTTTAGCAGAGATATTTAAAATCCCTCAGTTCAAATCAAAGAGCTATTAATGGGGAAGAAATAACATAATCTTGGTCTTAAATTAAAGCTAAAGATATGCAGAATTAGAAAAAAAAGCCATCACCATCCGCACTTCCCTAAAATATTTTTTAAAAATTTAATTAAAAATTTAAATCCAATTTCTAAAAATATTGGCATGACAAAATGTAACTATGTGTAGATACAAACACTCACAGAGTTATTATTTTTCAATAAATAAAATTTTCATTAAAAGGAACCATATTGACATTTGTTATAATTAGAGTGGATTTCTTTGCAAATTTTCTTAATTTTATCGTTGTTTTTTATTTAATTCAATTCTTCACGCTTACAACTAGCATCCTATAAAATTTAAAACTTCTTAAAATCGTAAATGGTGTTTGAGTTGCTTTAAAAGTTCTTTTACGTACTTTTTACTTTTAAATTTATTTTTGGAATTTTCTTTTCGTTTTTTTTTATTATTATTTAGCAAATATAATTTTAAAATTTTCCAGTTTATAAAAAACAGTTACCTGAAAAGAAATTAAAGTGAAATGTAAAAAACCACTGATTTGATAATATTTTTTTATCCTTTTGCCCGCATTTTATAATTGTAGAAAACAGTATATTCTTGATAAAAAAAACCCATGGAACTATTAACATAAAAAAGAATTTACCTATCCAAATTTTTCATTAACTTCGTATCGATCTTAATTTTATTTATTTGTTATTTTTTATCTGTTTAATTTCACAATGTTTTAAGTTCAAAAATTTCGAATATTTATATGTATATGCTCGAAATTATTTTTCTGCAGTTACATAATTAATTTAATGCGACATTTCACATACTCACGTGCGACACATGCGACATTTTTAGATGCTTAATCGAAAACTCTTTTCATATAAATTTTTTTATTTCGATTATCTAACGGTAGCGCTGCGTAATTTGGTCAGTTTGGCGACTGTTAAAAAGCGATATATTTCAAAACCTGGTAATCTCGTTTTTACCTCCCCCCCTCCCCTCCTTAATTGCCCCTGGATTGATCCTTCCCCCCTTAGCTCGAGGGCCGAAGAACATACACATGGCCCTTCAGTTCTTATCAGCGGCTTTGGGCCCTGTGTTTCCACTTTCCAGTATCCAAAACTAAACTGTAACTTATATATAAGACAGTTGCGAAAAAATAGCACATTTCAACCATAGGATGATATGTATCTAAGGAAAAAAGTATTTAGGTATACAGCTCATGTTTAATTATTTGCTTTTTCTCGTGTCATAAACTCATAAAAAGTCAAATGCATATGATTTATTGATTTAGCGATTAAAATTAACTGTTCTATAAAAATTTTACTTTGTTTAGATTTTTAGATTAAAAATAACGTTTGTGTAAAATCGGTAATTAATTTTTTTTTGTATTTCTACCTTTTGGTTGAATATATTTTGAAACCATTTTTTATGATGTCCGTGAAAGAATAATAATAAAATATTTAAAAGGTATATGGACACAATAAATTAGTTTACTACCAAATATATGTATATATATGTATAAACTAACCCTAAAAAATGAAATTTTTAGAATATGCTAGATAATCATCTCGATCACTGGAACCCTTTAATTGGATTTAGATGTTAATAAACCTGCCGAATTCGTTGTGATTTACATCAACGGACTAAAAAAAACAGGGGATACGGAGATTTGCTACTCCGGAAATTTGCCACCCGGAGATTTGCCACCAAAAGACTCACTCGAATGATTTTGTCACAGGGACCATCCACAAATGACGCCACGCTTGACAAGGGAGGGAGGAGGGATCATGCAGCTGTAATTGTTTGTGGATATGGATTGGAGTGTGTGGGGGAGGGTTACTATGTAGAAATGTGGCGTAGAAAGGAGGGGGGGGGGGCGTTCCGAGCGATGTTCGAAAGTAGAATTAGAATAGTATCGAACTATAATGAACTAAGATAAATAAGGATATAAGTTGACGCGTATAAGTGTTATAAAATTTCACAATTAATTGCATTGTCTACTCAGGTTAAGTTGAAGATTAAATTACGCCTTAAGCACATGATCGCATATGTAACTAGTGTAATATTTTTTAACGAAGAAAATAAAAACTACGTGGCAACAAAATTATTTTTGTTTGATAGCGTTGCACTAGAGCTACAAGTGGGCTATTAGCGACTGGATTTATAATTCTTAACAACGGTCAAGTGACGTGGCCGACACCTGAGTGGGCATTAAAACGGAACTTAAAAGAGCGGCATCTTCGGGTTGGGACATTGACGTATTTAACGTGCATCATCCATCTCAAAATAGACATTTTTTCGTTTGATTTTTTAAAATTCATAATCAGTGTCAGTGATGCTAGGATCCCGGAAAAAAAGCAGTGGAAAAAAAGAAACGGAAAGAAAAGCATAATTAGTATAAACTTATAATTATCAAGGTGTATTGTTTATTAACGTCGTTAATGACAGTTTAGAGGGTTACGAATAGAAATTACGATTGAGGCATGGCCGGACACAAGGGTGTGAAGAAATAATAAGTTGTATTAAAAATTCTTTTTTTGTTAGAATGGTATGACATGTGCGACCCAACTTTCATACTTTAATTGTCCGTCTGTCTGTACTTTCAGACGAACATCTGTACTGTCTGTCCGCTAATTCCCCAATTGATTAGATTTGAAATTTAATTTCAAGTCATTTAAATCGCTGCTTGAAAACAGTTCATTTTGTCATTTAGAAGTTTAAATTATAGCTGGATGGCTGTGTTTGGCGACATTGTTTTTCTAATGTGTACAAATCTTGTGTAGAAACACTTGTCATCAAAAAGACCTACAAACCAAAGGGGAGGGGCTGTTTGACACTTATTGTGATTGATCGCCCGTCGTCGATCGCTGGGGCACCTGCTCACCCCTTTATTCGTGACACTGGTCGCGCCCGACCAATAACCCCCTGAAGTGAAAACCAATTAAGTTGCAGGAGGAAGGCACCAAAAATAAGTGATTGCACATTTTGGTTTGTACTTGGCTTTTGCATGTGTACTTTGACCAAATAATTAAAGTAGATGAAGATATTTTGTTTGAAATTTATTTTTAAATTTTTTAGTTAATGCAATTGCATCAACAAGTGCACATTGTTTGAAGTCAGCTATTTTTTAAAATTTTGATTAATTAGCGAGTTTAAATAAAAGTTATAAATAAAACAATTTATCAACGAGGGAAATGTATGAATTTCAGAGGAAAACTATAAGTGGATTACTGCTCAAGTTCATTATTTAAAAAAAAATAACACAAATCCGTGCATAAAATCATGATTTCGGAATTTTACTTTCCTTTATAAAAACTTAGTAACCTATAGAAAAAAAACCATAGCAAATGATCAAATATTTTATTAAACATTTATTTTTTCCCTGTTCAATATTTATAGTAATTCGAAAAACCAAAAGATAAATTTCTCATGGAATATATGTTTTATTTCATTAAACAATCTTGCAATTTACGTTTTGGTTGATATAGATGTCTTGATTTTAAAAAGGCAAAAAAAGTAGGTTTGTAACAGAATCTGTCACTCAGCCCGCTTCCACAAAACATTGTGTTCAAACATTAAAGAAGGAGCCAAACATGGTATTAATTCTAATTTAAACATTCCCACGCTAAATTTGGCTAGTTTCATATATTTTATTTCGAAATTCAATAATTATTTCTTGTCGTTTGCTAAATTAATTTGTATTTCGAAGAAAGGTTATACAATCTTCCTCGCTTTTAAATAGAAGCAAAACATTTCATATCAACTTACAAGCACACAATCCCTTGATGAAATATATTTGACGTCATTTAAAAGTGATTTATGCCGCACAAATAAATTTATTTAACTTTGTTTTTTAAAAGAAATTAAGTTTCTCGATCGATTGTTGCGAATGGCAATGGTGATTTATCTAATAAAAATGGCTTCTTATGCTTTTTAAACGAGCATTAAATTTTGCAGGTTTTTTTTTAATAATTGAAGTACTTCGAATTTTTACTGAGATTTGCAATGTCTTCTAATTTCGATGCGCTGAATTTTTTGTAGTAACGCCTTGCATGTAGCATTTGGGATATGAACGGTGTTTGGGATATGAAAGTGGATGACAGACGGACATCGTCAGCATGTCAATATCTACTTTTTCATTTTTCAAATTTTTTTCGAATGTAAAAAGGAAAATTTGGCTGAAAATTGGAAGAGACGTGACATGTGGATTAAAAAAAACTAGAATAAAAAAGAAAATCTTGTATTATTCTTTTTGTTTATACTTTATAAACTGTATTTTCATTTTTCTCTAAGTTACTTTGATTTTAAAAGCCTATATTAGTTTTGAAACTAGCTGGGACAAGTACCTGGGGTTTTTTATAAATGCCTATACAGTGTTAGATGTGTTGAGGGAAGTTGTATTTTAAATATTTTTAATTAAGGTATAAGTATTCTTATGGTGTGAGACTGAGTTTTAATTATGCGTTATACACTAAAAGTTGAAGGGAATTACATTAAAAATCCGATTTTTCATCGAAGTTTTCTTTTTTTATCTCGACTCTTGATCTTTTTTATATACCCTTAGATTAGTATATACGAGTAAACCAGTGTTCGAAATTGGATAAAGAAATTTAGGAGAAATCTGTGCTACTAACTTATAAAACTAGGAGCAAATACACATTACCTTTGAGCATTTTTAAAAAGAATATATTAAAAAAAACTTCAAACAAAATCTCCAAACTGGGCGATTTTAAAGTTTTTTTTAAAGTTTGAGTTGCATGCTTATAGAATAATCACAGTAAGTTTCACAATTTTAAGATAACTAAAATTTTAGAATTTAACAAATTACAATTTATGAAAGCCGGAGCTTTTGGAAATTATGGTTGTTTGAGTTTTTTAAATTTTAGAATCGCCACAGTTTTGGGATTTTACCACAGGCGCTAATGTAGAAATTTTTACGGAGTTCACACTTTAAAGTCTCCTATGTGTGTGATTCTAGGACGAGTTGTCTTCGAGTTATGTGATTCTAGAACTGCGGAAAGATTTTAGGATCACATTAAAGTTTTACAAATTAGGATCGGGGAAGGTTTGAAATTTCAAGATTATTTTTTGGCGAGTTTGGTGAAACCACGATTAAAAAAACTAGTATTGACGATTTTTAAAATATGGTCATAATAACTGCGACTAAATTCATTTTGTTGTCGCAAAACTGAAAGATTTTGTCGCATTTTCAACAAGCGAACGTAAATTTCGCGGAGTTCACAATTTTAGATCTCCTATGTGGACTTTGCCTTTTATATACATAGATCAGCCATTTTTTATTTTATTTTACAGATTTTTTAAGTGTTAATTTAAACTTGATGTTTATGACTAGGAGTAAAAAATTTAGAACGTTTTTATATTAATGCTAAACTTTCAGATTTATTATTCAAATTCCTAACCATCGTATTTCTACATATTCTAACTATTTTGTTCAATGTTTACGATAATAAAAAAATAAGTTACCACAGAGATAAGAGGGAGTCAGGGAGATGCTTGGAGCTTTGTACCAAGAAAGATGTTGTAAAACGTCGTCTTTTGTAACGTTGTTTGGCTGTTTGCTTTGTGTCTATTGACTAGTTATGCAGAGTCGCATCACTTCACTGGTACTGGTTATGAAGTTAAAAAAATCAACGAAGAAATATCCATGTTGAGATGGATGAAGCACGTTAATTACGTCAATGTCCAAACCCGAAGATTCCGCTCCTTTAAGTTTTAATGCCCACTCAGGTGTCGGCCCGTCACTTGACCGTTGTTAAGAATTAAAACCCCCGTCTCCAATAGCCCACTTGTGGCTCTAGTGCAGCGCTAATCAAACAAAAGTAATTTTGTAGCCGCGTGATTTTTATTTTCTTCCTTAAAAAAGTATTACACTAGTTACATATGCGTGCTTAAGGAGTAATTTAATCTTTAACTTAACCTGAGTAGACAATGCAATTAATTGTGAAATTTTATAAAACTTATACGCGTCAACTTATATCCTTACTTATCTTAGTTCATTATAGTTCTATACTATTCTAATTCTACTTTCGAACATCGCTCGGAACGCCCCCCCCCCCCCTCCTTTCTACGCCACATTTCTACATAGTAACCCCCGCCCCCCTCCCACACACACTCCAATCCATATCCACAAACAATTACAGCTGCATGAACCCTCCTCCCTCCCTTGTCAAGCATGGCGTCATTTGTGGATGGTCCCTTTGACAAAATCATTCGAATGATTCTTTTGGTGGCAAATCTCCGGGTGGCAGATCTCCAGAGTAGCAAATCTCCTACAACCGCTTCAATAATGTCCTTCTTTTGATTGGTTTTCTGATTGGTGTTCTGATCCCACGTGGCATTGATTCACTAATCAAGGTTCGAGAAAGAATTTATTTTCATTCAGCATTTCATTTCTATTACCACTCAAGACCTGGAACATGTCCACGCGGAATTTAATCAGTTTCCATAATTTTTATTAAATTTTTATTCATCCTTTTTCAATTTTTTTTGTCACACACGTGATGAATATTTTTTATTGCTTGAGAATCTTTTCATGTTTGCTTGGGTTTTATTTGTGCAATTAAACATGTTTTTTTTTTTCAATCTGTCAGCGAACAAATAGTTAATACATATATTATTTTTCATCATGTATTTAGAACTTGCGTTTAAAAACACGTGGTAAAATTCTATATTCTTTATTTGTGTGATAAAATATATTTGTAACACAGAAATGTATAAATTATGAGTTTGAAAATGCAATGAAATTATTATTTATTCATAAATGTTAAAAAAAATATCAAATTAAAAACAAATTTTTAAAAGTTAGTTTAAATTTCACGATGTTCGATTGTAATAACTTTACAATTACTTTATTACTTAAAAATCCACATTTTTCTTTTTCTCCACCATGCTAAAAGTTCTTAAAGAAATGTACAGTGTTTATGTCAGGTTCTACGTCATAAGAATGCAGTTTAACAAACCACTGTATTACGAAATATAAGTGGATAATACCACTTCAACTATTCTAGTGATGTAACCTGCTATTGATGTCGCATTATCTCTAAGGCATAAATTCGTTTCTAGTGATATTATTTACTCTCTTACTGACATCAGTTTGATGCGATATTGGTTGCAAGAGATATCAGTAGAACACTAGTTCCTTCAATTGATATCACTAGCCACCTTACTGATGTCTGTTTGATGCGATATCACTTGAAAGTTACGTCAGTTGGGCACCATTTCATTTCTAATGACATCTATTGCCCACCTACTGATATCAGTTCGACTCTACTGATATCTGTTCAAAATTCGATTGATATCACATCAGCTTCTACCGACTTTTCGACCAGGGGGACTTTACCTGATAATATTTAATTACGGCAGTTAGACGACGAGTGAACACCTGACCTGTCACCCAAGAAAAACTAAATCGTGCTACATTAGATGTGCACCGGCCACCTCCATTGCAGTAGACTAAGTTACAGTGGAATTTGACAGGAGCGTTATTCAACACTTTCCTTGCTAATCCCGGTGGCTGGGGAGCCCGTAGTCGGTAAGGCGATTGCCTTGCATGTGAAAAGTCCTAATGTTCGCGACCGGGCATTGCCGAAATAACTGCCGATCTATAAACGGCGTCTGCAGCCAAAAAGTCAGACAAATAATGCTCCGTATCGAGGAAGTGCACGTTAAATAAGCTCCGAAGTACCGATACCACATAATGATGTCGCCCTTAAAAGTTGCTTTTTGTGCCTATTCAGGTGACGGACGATTATATTTCGTATTTTTGGTTTTCGGAGTTAAATGGTTCAAAATTACTGGATGTGAAAGCAACTCATAAATTGTTAATTATATTGAACTCGCATTTTCGTCGCTAAAAATTTTACAGGTGGAAGTGAGATGTGGGTCACTGTTATTACTTCTCTTTCAATTTTTGTGATTTTAATACTATAAAATTGCAATTTTATATTTAGTCGGGTTTCAATATTAACGGATTCTGTTATCGTATTCGTATTCTGTATCGTACACCATGATCCCTAGCCGTCGCCAACGGCACAAGCCTCTTTTTGCATTTCTAAGGGTTGTGCCAAGTTGGGAAATTTTTGCGGTATAACAGTCAATAACAAGTTTGTATTTGCACATTCAGGTTGTCCTAAAATTAAATAAGGCAATTCTGTCTTTATAATGTATAAAGTAATTGTTTCTGTTATTTTACCAATACAAATTTTTAATTGACATTTTTTGTCAATTTTAAAGTGTCCGTCAGCCTGTTTCTCGAACAGGGATTGGGTATTTTGCCACTGTATGTCATACCGCTGAATAAAACTCCAGGGTGCCAAGGAAATAGTACTGGCGGTATCCACGATACAGGGCACGTCAACATTGTGAGGGGGTTGAGTAAGGTTTTGCTTTCGTATTTTTAGTTGTCCCGGGACGATTAATTGCTATTGGGAAGCTTCATTGTTTGGGGTGTTTGTTGTGTCATTTGACATTACTTCAGGTACGTGGGTCAAATTTTCTTGAGCAAATGGCATTCATTTCGCCAATGAAATGCATTAATTATGCCTTGCCTCTGGCATTGGCGGCAGGGGTCATTAGGAAGTGTAGTCTCGGTTGTTTTGTAGTGTGACGTTTGAGTAGTGGGTCGTACCCATAGTTTGGACGATTTGTTTGAGATTTGGATTTCTAAAATTGGGTGGGCCGTGGGTTGTGTTGGTTATATTGGGGATTGTAAATATGGTCATATTCTGAAACTGAAAATAGTTTCTAGGCCGAAAATTAGGTTGTTGAAAATTAAACAATTAAAGCGGATAAGTTCATTTTTATTCTCAGGTTCGAGCAGGTACATTTTGAAGTGCGCAGTTGCCAAACTCAGCAGGACAAAAAACGCGGCCTCTCGGGTCGAAGGCTAGTTAATCAGTACGCAGTTAAGCCACTGGAATTGTTTTAGTGGAGACTGATCACGTGGTTGGTCATTCTCGTGGGAACCGAGCTGTGTAAGCGCTTTTTGTAAGGACGTGTCAAGGATAAAATCCAGTCAGGTTGACAAAGGGGTATGATTACTTAAGTTGACAAAGGTGTATGATTTTATAATATTGAAGGCATTTTAATAATGGGAATATTGTAGGTTTTTTAATAGTGGGAATATTGTCTCACATATATATAGCTACAAAAGAGAAAGGGTGCCATAACGTCTCGGGCCTGGGCGCCTCAAACCTAAATCCGCCACTGCTTTTTAGCTCAAAATTGATTTTACAATAACTTTTTAAAAAATTATTACTGACAAAGTTTAGCAGTATTTGGAAATATGCTAGTTTGATCTGGAAGGATTCAAACGTAAAATCCTGTCACCTGACTGTCAGTTTTCCATCGAAACACATATTTATTTTAAATATATATAAATTTTATATTTTACTAAATTTTAAAGTATGAACCAATCATTTGTAATTGCGTCCTATACAAATATAATGTTTAAAAAATTAAAGAAATTTAATTTTCAGTTAAAAATTCATGCAGGGAAAACAAATTTACACTTCAGCCAATTTGCTCATCCCTCAGAAGGTTATTGAACTTCTAGGAATATTGATTTCTAGTTTAAAACACCATAATTTACTCTCTTTTTTGCCATATCTTTCAAATTGGCAGAGCATCCCAATACTTTTTCACAAGTTTGAATTTACTGAAAAACTACATCTTAATTTTTCAAAAGAAATATATATTTTTTTTTAAAACAGGCAGCATTTGTAATCATTTATACATATTGCACCTGTTGAACAAAGATTTTTTTGTTTTGATTACTAGGGGGCTCTGCCCCCTGCTCGCTATCGCTCGCCAATTCCCGTCGCGGCTGGCAGGGGGCTTCCTGCCAGCTCATTTTATTTTCAAAATGTAGTCTAAAATAGTTTGGCTTTTGTTTGGTTTGGAGTAATATTTAAAAGAAAATGCAATTTTAAAGTTAATAATTAATTTTTTGAACTTAAAATGACCCTTAATACCCGAATCGTTCGTATGTAAACTAATTGCTGATTTTGTTAAATTGACTGTTTTAATTTAAGCAGCGTTCATGAAAGGTGTTAAGTCTTTTTTTTCCATCAAACGAAAACGCCGGTTTGTAGGCGCTTTCCGAAAGAAAAATTAAAAAAAAGAAACAGTCGCTTTTACCACAAGATAAAAAAAGTTGAGATCACCTTCTTACCAGAAAGATTTAACAACGTGATATTTTTTATAGTTAAATATGCTTTAAAGTCCAGTCGGCGTACAATGGACGCCTAGTTTGAGTTGAGTGCGTATTTAGGTGTCGGCTCGTCACTTAACTGTGGTTCGAAATTACGACGGCCGTTGCCGATAGCCCTCTAGTGCGAAGATGATTAAAACCTAACCTATCATCCAAAATATTTAAACTTTTATAAATTTATTTTTTTTAAAAATATGTTTTATCTTGCTACATTATATTTCTAAGACAAAATCATTTATGATAAAAAAAAATCTGCAAACCTCTTATCTTGCTATAATGTATTTTAAGGCAAAATCATTTATAATAAAAAAAAATCTGTAAACCTTTCCTATATATAAACACAAAACAAAAAAAACCTTGTTCATTTTAAGGAAGAAAGTATTCAACAACTCAACTTATGCCGACTTTATTTGTTTACTTTATCGCACGAGTCAACTGACCGTAAAATAATTTTAATTAACAACAAGAAAGATAAACGCGCCAAATCTGATGCGCCAGTAAGGATGGCATCATCGAAGCCTCGATGGCAACCCGATAACGACAAACAACAAATAAACAAAGTAGCAAATACAAAATCGCAGACCTTACCGGGGAAGATTTAACAACGTGATATTTTTTATCAGTACTGAAAATAAAAGATATAATAAAGATTTATATTTGCCCGAATTCTTACACGTGTAAAGCAACTTTTGTAAAAAGAAAAAGTAAAAGAACTGTTCTTTAAAAAGAACATAAATATATAATCTCAATCGAGATTTAAGGGAGACACACATTCCATAAAAAGAATTTAGTTCTAAGGTGAATATTTCATGTTGTTATGGCTCCGGACATTTTAAAAGAGCTTACTTTTTTTTAATATAGAGAGAAAAAAGAACATTTGAAGTAGGCAGGCACATCCATGTCCGCGATAGCATTGTAGTCAAAATGCTGGGCTTCTATGCTCTCAACGGGTATTCGTATATATACAGGAATCGTGGGTTAATATCTTTTCTATTTAATGTATCCAGCAATTTCAGAAAAAATTCGCTAAGCCCGAATATTTCCTGCATGCTTTCTTACTGGAAAAGTCTGTCAACACATATTTTCAATAAAATATATTACGTATGTATCTGGCAACTTTGCTGACAGAAATTTTCTATAGGTAATATAACAGGGGTTTTTTTTACAGTGTGGCGAAATCTTATCTTTTGAATATTTGTTTTTATTTTTAGAAAATCTGAATAATTATGTAGGCAATTTATAGAACGTTAGTTGTAACTATGAATATGAATTCACTTAGTTCATTATTTTATGTTTCGCCTTCTTCCGCCATAGCTGAAATTTGTCGATATGCTTACAACCTGGATAAATTATCGCATTGTGTTTTGAATAACCCTCTTCTAAAATCATGGGTGAAATTACTATATTACCTCTCATTTGGTATAAATAAGATTCATTTGTATTAAGGTTTGGATTTCGCTTAATGTCTTTCCCCTATCGCTCCATTTTTTTCCAAACAACCCAGTAATTTCTTTCCCTAAGTGCTCGTGTTAAACTTCAAATCATTCCAACCATACCATCCTTCTTCAATTTAACAGAACTGTGTACTAAACATGAAAATGTTGATGTAGAGTATAAAAGCACTATCCAGGAAAAAACTTTAGAGAATAAAAAAAATTAAAACCAATTTAAAATATAATATTTGAAACAGGGCGTGGAGACACATGAAAATAATAAGGCACAAGAACAACTTATCACATTTTTAAAGCAGTTCTATATAAATGTCAAAATATAAAATGCATATTCTCAATACATAAATACAGTCGAACCCCGTTAACGCGAACTCGAAAGGAGCACCGAAACATTTCGTGTTAACCGAATTTCATGTTAAGCGTCAGGAATTTTTTTACATTGAACCCGTGAATGGTTTTAAAAAATAACATCTAAAAATTATTATAATTTTATTATGTAATACACTAATAATACATGTATACAATTAGTAATGCATTAATAAAATTCGTCTGGAATATTCATAATACAGAAAATTTAAAAAAATTTAAAGAACACCATTGAATTGAAAACTGCGAATCATGGGGAGATCTCGTGATTTTTTCAGAAGTAGAGATAATCTTATAATGTTCGTTTGCCGCTTTTTTTAATGGTTTGTTAAATTTGTTCTTCGAACTACTACGAGAAAAAGTCAAATTCTAAATTTTTTGTTCGGGTTAAGCGGAATTTCGCTGAAAGCGATTTCGCGTTGAAAGATTTTTTAGCGTTAGCTCAAAGCCTTATAGGACGGGGAAATGCTTTCAGTTCATCCTAAGCGAAATTTTGTGTTAAGCGAATTCGCGTTAACGAGGTTTGACTGTATTGTTATTTTCAAGGAATTCTTTGACTTCTAGACCGCTAGTTGAGTGGGACAATCAATGGTTTCCTTTATCATGTCGGATGCTTTTTCGGCGATCATAATCACCGGAAGGTTTGCATTGATAGATGGAATGGTCGGCATGATCGAAGCATCAACAACACGGAGACCATCGATGCCTTTGACTCTGAAAACATAAGGGGAAAATGCAATGTAAAAATGAAAGAACCTTGCTACATTAAAAATTTAATGACAATGCAACACAACTAGACAACCAACAAGACTAGCAACACAAAATTGCCTGTAATCACACCAAAATGTGGGGCAGATAAAAACTTATTTCTTTGCGCTATAACTTTCCAAAATCAATAGCCACTCTAGCCAAATGATGGCTAGCAAGGGTACACTAAAATTTTGACTTTTCACATGCACCATAAACCACCACCATGCATATGAAAATCCTAAGTTTGCTAATAATTTTAGATTTATTTTATCTATTTTCTACAAATAATATCTTGATATTTAAAATTTTTTTAATAATATTATATATATACTAGGCAGGGCGGCGGCAGCAGAGGGGCTAGGGGGGCTCCAGGCCCCTGTCGGGCAAGGCTAGCCCCCCGTCGGGGAAATTTTAAACTTCGTCAGGGTAAAACTAACTTATGATATCGGAAAATTTGCGTCGGAAAAAAAAAACCTTTTTAACCGTTTCAAAATTCAACACTGTTTCGCATTTTCTAAAACTGTCGTCTCAGTCGGTTTCGTACCCTTCTTCAATTGACCTTGAGTGCATACCACTGAGCGACGAAATGTAATTTCTCTTTTATCACCCCACCACCCCAAACAGTGGGGGTGTAGCTGTAGAAACCCTCTAAAAGCTGGAAAAACAAAAA